>JAODKC010000130.1:3763345-3785306 GCA_026777985.1 Mormyrops attenuatus | reverse complement strand
ACACACACACACACACACACACACACACACACACACACACACACACACACACACACACACACACACACACACAGTGGTACCTCAGTACTCAAACTCATTAAAACTCAAATTTCTTAAAAGTCGGACCAACGTGTTCGAAAAAAGATGACCTAGAACTCGATCTGAATCTCAGAAGTCGAACCGTGAACACCGACCTAAGATAACTTGTACGTGCGGGGAAATGAGTCATGCGGCACATCTCTTAGCGGAAACAAAGAGTTTTAGGTTGAAACAAATGTTACAACCTAAAAGTTTGCGATTTACAAACAAATGAACGAATACAGAGTAATAATAAAAATAAACAATGGGCATAGTCTAGTGTTGGCGCAGTGTTGGCGTACATTCTTTATCGTTTTGGAAGCCATTAAGAAAGAAATGTTACGTACGGCGTACAGTGTTGGCGCAATGTTTGCGAAAAATTAAGACTGCTATTTTTTTTTTCAGGTTAATCTTTTATTGGTAGCCATGGCTCCAAAAAAAGCAGCGCCAAAAGTGGTAAAACGCAAACCACAGTTGAGTTAAAAAAAGAAATTATTGAAAAATTATTTTTTACCTTTACACATTGTTTGGATACATTTATTTTCTTACTTTACAAATTACTGTTTTGATCAATGTGCTAGGATGTGTTCAATATATGCTCTTCTTGTTTTATCCTGTTCATTTTGTGTTTAAATGCTAAAAAAAACATATTTAAGTGTCATTTTTTGGGCCCGGGAACCAATTAATTGGTTTTCCATAATTTCTTATGGAGAAAATTCCCCACAAAGATATAATTACAAACCTCTGTCTGTGTGTGTGTGGGGGGGGGGTTGCATAGATCACATTTGAGGATCAAATTGTCCCCAAAGTGTAGTAAAACCTGAAACTGAAAAAATGCCAAAAGTCTTTTACTTGGGTTGGTTACTTATGGTTAAGGTTAGTGATGGGTGGAGGTTAAGGGTGTCATGATTGGGATTAGGGTTTTTCCCATAGAAATGAATGGACGGTCCCCATTTAGATAGGTACACCAACATATGTGAGTGTGTGTGAGTGTGTGTGTGTGTTTGTGTGTGTTTTTCCAAACCATGGTTTCAGAACTGCACTATCAAAAACCGTGTAAGATACAAGCTGACTGGAACTCACTGAAAATCACAAAAAATCTTCATCCTACATGATCAGTTGACATGAACACTGGATTCTTTCACCACAAATCAACTGTACTTTGTATTTTTCATGATTTTCTGTTCCCAGGAGTTGGACTTAGAAAATAACAAAATCCAAGTTTGCAGCCACTGCTTTTAAAAGGCCATATTTCAAGAACAAGGAAGGTGACTCCAATGAAATTTACACCTCCTACTTTATTCCACACTCCTTCCTCAATTCTTCTTCTCCATCTCAAATACTCTCCTTCTATTTTAAATTTCAAATCGAAGGTGGAAAACTGTTGATATCTCCCGGCAGTACAACCTACATGCTCACAACATTAGAAAACCCTCCTCCCTGATTTTTAAATGAATTTTTGAACCTGGTAATTCTGGGCAAAACGTGAGACTTAGATTTTCCTGAGAGGAGTATGGCTGCTGCACATGGACAGATATCATGCCTGATATATTCCTCCTCACACATATAATAGCACTATTTAGTCTTTGTTGAGGTGTTAAAGGGCATTGGATTTCATTTTTAAAATCTTACAGCAACCTTTCTGTATACATCATCATAATTATGAAGAGATTATGGTCAAAAACATATAAAGATGCAGTGGAGCTTAACACTAAAGCACTGACTCTTTCAATCTTTTTCACACGCCCCCTCCCTCCTTGCACTTTCATCTGTGGCACTCTTTGTACTTCACCTACAGCATTCAGACCACGGCACTGAGGCACTCAGCTGGCCCTGAATTATTCAGCTTCCAGCTTGTGCTCAGACAGGGGTGGCGACTGCTACACGCCGGTGTCACGCAAAACGCGGCTGAGAAGAGTGTCGGCAGGACCTCAGACGCACTAATTTGCGTCTCATCAAAGTGGCCGCCTCTAGGTTAGCCATGTACCACTAGCGGCTATGACTGCAAGTTTCGAAGAGCATTCCAGGGTTTGTTCGAGAAGTTTATGAAAAAATCAGTGTCTCAGTACAAGAGGGGAAATATGTTCCCGCTTTCCATAGGTGTCTGAATCCTAAACTTGACCTCCTGAAGGTTGTTATTGACTCTGATGACCACAGTTGTGTGTAAAATCCAAGAGTCTAATCATGTCACAACTGCATAATTATGAAGATGCAAAATAACAGATAGACAAGTGATAGACAATCCTCTTCTCCGTTTGATGGTACTGCTTGTAATATGACACCTGTTTTTTGTCTGTAGCCTGTCTGATTATGTAAATAACTCTTTTATTTATTTTAAATTATTTGTTTTTATTGTTTGTCTCTTATGGGCTCTGTAAGGTGACCTTGGGTTTTAGAAAGGCGCCCACAAATAAAATGTATTATTATTATTATTATTATTATTATTACTTCACCAGCTGAAAGCTGCAAATCTTCTACTGACCAACAGAGGGCATCATACTCCAGGGCAAGCATGCTAGTTTTATATTTTCTTCACTTCCATTGCTGTGAGTGTGGTTTATAGCATGTTTTGCAGGGACACCACCTTCCCCACATTTCTGTTCTCTCTCACTCTTTGTCTTTGCTATTTACACACCCTTTCTTGTTCTGCTATGTTTAGGCTGAGTTACAAAAGGCATAAGGAGCAGGCATTCATTCCACAAAGGCTTAGGGAGCTACTATTGCGTGCTCATGATTGATACCACGCCTTCAGGCCTGAAACCTTATTCCTCGGCCTCCCCAGCAGCTCCTCCCACACGGGCCAGCTGTTGGCCAGTCTGTCACTGCTGACGCTCTAATCGAGTGTCATGTTAGCCTTGTTGGGACAAAAACAATGTGGATAACCATTCAGAGCTAAGCACGCTCTGACTTTTTTTTTTTTATGGTCTCCTGGGAAATATCAGAAGCCTCTTTGGAAATGCAGCTCTTTGTCTGGCTTTTATTGATCCTTTGCAAAAGGCCTCGCTGAGAGGAGCGCTTCACAGATCGTAACCTAACACCACCCCGTGCTGCACCTGTGTGGTATTGGTGTGCGGTGACCACAATGCAAATCCTTGTGAAAAAAAAACAACAATCTCCTATATCTCGTTTGCAAATCACCATCACGCCCATCTGATGTTTGAGAGAGCTACAAATAAATGATAGCTTGATATTTACGTCATACGGCAATATATCTGCAATTGTGTGTTCTACATAGATATTTGAGGACGGATATTAAGAAGTAAATGGAAATCAAAAACATTTTGTAACCTAACAGCAATTTATCAAATGAAGGTACAGCATGAAAAATTGATTCCTTATACTCTGCTCGGCCAACACATCCATCGGAAACAGCAAATCGATACGATACTCTGTACAGAAGGGTCAATAACAGCCCGGAACTATTCAGCTGAAATCTGGAGGCATCTTCCGAAGAGTTCCTCTACTTCACACCAGTTTCTTGACGACTGCTGGAATGGCAAACCTTGGCAGATGAGCTTGGGGGCACTCTGTAGGATATGGACGATGGGGTGATGAAGCAGACCGGCAACGTTGTGAGTCAAGCAACCTGGGAAACAGCCTCTAAGCCCCAAATGAGATGAGTGCTGCATCATGGGATACAGGCCACAGCAGGACATCAATCTTCTAATTGTACCCAGACTATGACAGACCCCCCCCCCCCACACACACACTTTGGAAATGCTCAATTCCCCCTTGACTAGATACTTGGCCTAAGGCTGCCACTTCATGCACATGAGCCCAGGCGTCAAGACCATTGTGAAGGACCTGCCTGCCACCAGCAGCTACCTGCCACTCAGAGTCGTTGAGGTCTTTCACAAGGATGCCTCTAACAACAGAAATTGTATCATGATGCCTATGTAATCATCACTGTCACTGAAAGAGACATTTTTGACAGTCATGGGCATCGTGTGTGCCAGCAACACACTTCGCTTAGCTATTGCAGGTATAATTTGGCTTGCACACTTAACTGTTGACTTAATCTTGTACTGACAGTAGTGTCTGAGCTGCCCATCAATATCTCCTTCAGCTTCTCTTTAAAGACATAAAACTAACATACATAATCAGAAGGAAAACTGAACCGTTTGAAGACAATACAGCCAATTGTACAGTTTGTGTAAGAACAACGAAAACTATTATGAAAAATGAACCTGACTTGCATTCAGTACATCTACTCCTATAAAACATACAGCTGTCGGTTGCAATTATAGTTATTTTTATTGTGACAAATATTCATTAGCTGTTTTATGGTAAGAGAAAGGCACAACGGGATAGCTGTGTCATAAGGATCATTAATTTTCTTCTCTTCATGTTTAAATAATTTATGGTCACTAGATGGCAGCACATACCAACGGTTGTTACTGGATTCGCTAACGCTGCGTAAAAACACTATACAGCAATACGGTTACAAATGTACTTCAGTCTAACACAATTATTCAATACTCACAAATATGGAATGACTTTGTTAGTCATCCAAACTGTCACTTCAGATTTGTTTGTCAACTGTCGTTTGACTGCTTACACATTTGATGCCTACACTTAAAAAGCGTTGGCGATTCGCAAATTTGGTGATTAACGCCTACACCATCAGTTAATAACATTTTATGCTTCGTAAACGTCAAAGGAAATACAACACAGTTAAAAGACCGACAGGCATCCATGTGGTAAAATTCAATAATGTTCCAGTATACTTCATAAAGGCTAATGCACACGGCAGTGACATGGAAATGCTTGACTCATCCTTTCCGTAGCAATTTGTAAGATGGGTGGCAGAGTAGATGCTGCGCTGATGGAAAGCCTTGAACCTGTGAGTGATTCCCCACCGGCTGTTTTTGGCATACGGTGGGAGACAGGTTTTATACGTGACAATTTGGTGGACGGTCCTATCCAGAATGTTTCATTTAGCTTCTCATTTGTCTGCTGTAATTGGATAGGATAGTTCCACAGCCTTGCCCTCCCCCCTCCCTCCTCCATCTCTCTCTCTCTCTCTCTCTCTCTCTCTTCTCTGTCTGCTGGGGTTTATTGTTACACAGTAGCATCAGGATTATTTGTTACAGTGAAAGCCTCTTACTGACAATGTGGACATCAGCTAAGGATATATAATATAAATATATATATATATATCTGGTTGTTTGTCGTCCCGGCCGTCTTATTCCCCCGCATGTAAACAGGTAAGATCGCATTATTCACGTAAAAACTGATAATAACGCAGTTTTTAGATGTCTTATTTTCACTCGCCGGTCATGCAACAAAACGTTTGTCTTCTTCTTCTTATTATTATTATTATTATTATTATTATTATTATTATTACTCCAATGTAGAGTGTCGGATTTATGCCGTGATGTTAGCCCACTTTTGTGAGCGCACATCCCGGTCTCCGGAGCGTCATCGGCTGTGTCCGAGTAGCCCCTTCTCCGCCGAACTTTCAAGAACTGGAGATGGATGCTGACATGCCTTACCTATAGTATTACCCTTTAACCATCATTTCATGCAGACTGCGACCGCCGTAATCTAGTCCAGTGGGGCGTTTTGGTGCGTTTTTACGACGCTAATCCTTTGCTTTATATTTCGATTAGGGGAAACTAACAGGGGCTGCAGGGGCTGCGAGCTCGAACGGCTCTCTCCATTTGTTTAGCAGATGCAAAGTAGTCTTCATCGGGGATAAGCTGTGCTCTGATTCTCCGGGCATATGGCTCCATCTCGACAGATGTTCTCGGAATACAATGGTTTATTAGGCCGAACAGTCACTTTGTTGTTTTCTGGGGATCTTTATGTTAATTGAATATTATCTTGCTTCGCTGGCGTGTCGCTTTGAACAATAGAGATAGAACTGGACTTTATGCAAGCTAACAGGACTTAAAGTCTTTCTGGCGGCGTTGGTTATTCAGACAAACCAATTGTATTATGCACCCGAAATTCCAACTAGATTGCGCTGGCCAAATAATGAAATAAGATAGAGACTGCGGATATTTCTAACTGTTATTTGACAGTAAAACGTGATTTCATTAGCATAATTAAAATAAAAAAGATCAACTTTGAAATACTTACACACCTCTGGTTACAAAAGTGAAAGACTTTTAGAGTGATTAGTGTCCGGCTTTGGGGGTATAAGAGAACAGTGATGTTTCGATAAATGTAATACGGTGTGTTTTTTACGATCCTCAGCTATGCATTACCGAATAATGTTTAACTAAAACTCCAACACTGATTTATAGAAACATGCCCTCTAGCTTAACGTATCGCCAATCCCGATACCATCTGCATAACCTCTGTCTCTTATTTATTGTAATAGAATCTTTAAAATGTACAATACAGTATAATAAAACGTGGAAAGGCAAAGGGTAAATACAGTTTTAAATGGCACCATATAATTCAGGATATGATATGATAACGTATCTTGTGACACTTAACAACAGCATTTAAATCCTCAGACCCAATCCTTGCTGGTTAACAGTGCGTCGCTCAAGTTAGTACACTCGATGAATAAGGAGTAAGTGTGCTATCTTCGATTTAATATCTATTTATCAGTGATGTTTTGTCTATGATAGATTTAATCGATAGCAAAGTATAATAATCCAATTTGTTGTTTTATAGTATGTAGGCTATATGCCTAGTATGTTAATATAGTTCCCTGGGGTTAATTTTGTTTGTGTGAAATTGTCATCAAATTAATATGTAGCCTATTACATGACATATACATACCTTAGCTTCCCAGTGATAATAACGTTCACTTTATTAGAATAAAACTGAAAATCATGTAATCTTCTTTGTACGGTTTATGTTCAAAGGCAAGATGTAAAAAGCACGAGGGATGTCTCTGAGAGTGATACGCACTGAAAAGGGTGGGTTGAGCATAATCAAGTAAAAATTAAAATTTCGGTAAAATCTAGACTGCGGATGCATCGATATGCTACATGAATGGTTTTAACCGAGACGGGATTTATAAGACACAAAAGTAGCGGACGTTTTCCGATCCTAGATCAGAGATTATAACAAAAGTTTAATCTTTTTTCGCGTATACTTACATTTCAAAGTGCTGTCCTATTTTTAGTACATCAGGACAACAAAGAAAGGGATTCTGGGTTACAGTGAGCTTTGAGTCATGGGCGCATGCGGCTTCGCAGACTCTTACTTATTTGTTTTGATTCCTGACTCATGGTAAATCAGTATCATTAATGCTAATATTGTTATGTATATTTGTTGGTTTTCTTGTTCGGTGATACTGTTTTGTGATTCAAAGTTAGATGCACACCAATGTTTACATCTGTTTACCGCTGTGGCAAAGTAGTACTGATCAGTGGTAAACAGAGTAGTCTTTAAATAATTTAAAGGCATATTTACAGATCATTTCTTGATACAGAAGCATAGAACTGCAAGCAGATTGCTTTATTTCTCCTTAGTTTTGTTACTGTACGATTTCCATATTGTAGTTATATAGGCAACCATTTCAGGTAGTCTAGTCCTGTTTCAGGTAGTCTAGTCCTGTTAATTGTTTAGTGAATTTGTTTCAGGCCCTGTATTTATAAGATTAGAAAAGCAAATATGTCACCAGACATTACTTATGTAAATTTAAAACCAGATCTGACGTACCTGTAAATCCATGAAATGATCTTGTAGAAGACAGATACCATTTCTGAATATTGTAACGCAAGAAGACTTTTCTCGAAGGATTCTTCCTTTTCGTTCGTTCTCCTCATTGCTGCATGGAAGTTTAGGGTACCATGGTAAATTCGACGCGATGGGCCTGTGGCTAGTCACGTACTGTTCTAAGCTATTTCCTCTAAGGCAGTGCTTTTGCTGGGGAAATTGCCATCTACTGTGAATATTGCACAGAGTAAACTATCCGACTCGTTGATTTAGTTGCCATAAGCGGCGGATCAGATCGGCTGCCTGTCCCACTGGCCTCAGGGTCGATACATCGTGTTGTTCACCTACGTGAATTTTAATTAAAAACACGATTAACAAAAACATCCTTACGCAGCCTGTTTCTTTTACACTGCATTCGTAAAGGTGCAGGGAAATGACACCCACAGTTCCCAGAAACTCACTGTATCTCACTCGCTAGTAGCTGTGCCTGTCCCTCATGACCTGCTATCAGCATGTTATCGTTTTATGGGAGATATTTTTCACTTTTTTATCTGGGTCTATACATAGAGCTGATTTCTGCGGGTTGTTTTTAGTCTCGCGTCTGCTTCACTTGGGATTCTTCACCCATCACTGTCAGTCCTGCCACTCCTGCCTCCCTCTCCACCTCTCCTTTCACCCACCCGTCGGTGTTGGCAAGTTGTTTTCTTTTCCCTTCCCTTTTCCGCCATCCCTTTTTCGCTTTCCTGGCAGTCCGCGATCTGTTTTAGGAGATGTGCATACTGCGCACCTTGAACCGTGCCGCCCCGTACCAGACTCGCCCCCGCATTTGCATTTTTTCGGGTAACTCGAAAGCATTTCAGACAACTTTCCCCAGGCACAGCAGCGCCAAAAGGAAGGGTGACAATCGCATATGGAGGAGCGTGTTTTTATTCGCCGGGAAAACAAGTCATTACACAGCATTATGGTAGCACATAATGATTCATCACACACGCTCTATGTCTGATATTAGCATAATGGTAATATTATCATAAAAATAATATGCCATGCAGTGTACTGCTGGACCACAAACTATATGAAATCAAAATAAAGCATTTTCTCATTAAGCGCGAATTGTACTGCTAATTTAAATTTATGTTTAACATTTCTGCATCTGCTGCCGAATTCTTCTAATTAAAAATATATTTTAGCATCTGAATTAGATTTCCATTTCCAGCGGATTACAGGCGCTGCTGACTTGTTTATTAAAGCTGTTAATTTTATTAACCGCAGAACTTGCGCCCACTCCTGGATCAGCTGTGTTATCATGTGAATCTAGAGATGTACACGGATTTCAGTTTTCCATGAAGCAGATTAGGAAGATGTCAAATTAGATCACTGAAATATTGGGGAATTAGAATTAAGTTACCTAAATGTCCTTTGGATCAGTAACAGGCTTGGCTAAACAGTGAAAGGAAATGTGATACTTTATATACAATACTCTGGAGCTGCCTGTTTTAAATGTGTCTGCAAGAGAAAAATATGGAAAAGGGTCTAGCACTCCAGACTTATTGTATATTAGACTAATATGGATTGATTGAGCTTCAGTTTAAAGGGTCAGGACAATTCAGGGTAATTGAGGGTGATGCTGCTGTGGTTTGGTCACAAAGACCATGACCAGCTGGCATTTCCCCAGTCTAGATCCTGTGACTACATGGTCCTATGAAATATACATTAGTGGTTTCTTTACTTCCTCATGGCACTTTCAGGCTACTCTTTAATTGAAAACTTCAGCGCTGGGTAATTCCCCGAAGGCTTTTCCCAGCTTCCAATAGCGTGCTTAAATTTACACCTTGTCTTCTTTCTGATGACTGTGTAGATCCTCATGGTACAGGTTTCAGTCATGCTGCTAACTTGTGGAAATCAACACCAAACTATGGTAAAAGACAAAAATGACAAAGACCTGTAGTTTACCAGAGATCCATCGTTTACATCATTACTTCACAGAACAGGCCCTTTCATGGCTCATTCTTTGCACTGCACTTGACAGATTTTTTTTATGTAAAATATCTAGGCAAATTCTGCCTCTTGTTCCCAGATGTTAGTTGCTAACCTGTGAGTTACTAACTTCTGAATCTAAACGGAAATCTCTAGCCTTGTCCTCCTAGCTGTTATCCCTTACAGAGCTCCAAGTGCTCTGAAGGTAATGCTCTCTCAGCTTTGACTCATTATCAGTTCACCTCTGTGGGTTGGTCAATACAGCCAGGGCACACATTCATTTGGTAATAATCAAGACAAACGGCGGAAGACTGTAATTCAGTAATGCGTATGGATTGTATAACTGCAGGCATGCCCAGTAATGAAAATTAAAATGTAAAGTTTTTTTTTTTTAATTCTGCATACAAAACAACTGTCTTGTAGCATAGTCCCCTGCAATTCTACACTTCAACAGTAATGTTGAACGTAACTACATCAAATAAAGATTCCTTTGTTAAGATAATGCGTGCCTTATTTCTTCCAGGTGCAAACTGACAGATTCCCATTGCATTTCTGAAATTAGAAATGACAGGTAATCTATTTGCAAACAGGTGTCTGCTATACTTGTCAGTTTAATTAGAAGTCAAAACCGTCCCTCAGATGGCTTTAAAAAGATGGGGCTTTGTGTTATTTAATATGTACCATTTGTCATGTTCTGTATACATGTCATACATAGTTTTTGCATTTTCCACAAATGCAATATTATTAAAAAAAATCTAATTTAGTTCTTATGAAGTCAGAAGATTAGGTAATTAGGTAGGTCATTAGGTAAACGACACATGTTTAAAATAAAAATTATGCTAATGCTCGTGTTGTAGTTGCCCTAAAAATTTTAAGAAGTAATCAATCACCTGCTTCTTTAACTAATAAAAAAAATAAACAATTAAGCTTAAAAAATGGTTCCATAAGAAGCCTGGGACCAATTTTCCAAGGAAATTGGTTTGAAAAAAAGAAAGAAAAACAAGCAAGCAAACCCACATCCCATATTACAGTCTACAAACCAACACGCTGGTAACTACCCCGTAATTGAATTTAGCATGAGCTGTGTTTCCTCATCTCTAATGCGCAGTTCTGCAGAGGATCTGGGTCAAATGGCATCCCCCTTTAAGTGGGAGAGAGGCGTCGTGGTCGGGCACTGGCAAAATCGGGTCATCAGCCGATGAAAAACAAAAGCCAGCGCGGTCCCTGTAGCCGTCCTTCGGCATGACTTCACAATTATTTAACGCAGTACAGAATCAGGACAAGCTTCTGTCCTTCATTGTCATGCAGATGGCAGCTGACAGAACGCTTTCAGCTACCTTTAACTGTGTCTCTATACACCCATACACTCATCTGTCGTGCAATTGCACATCTTACAGGTAGTGTTGCTGGGGGGGGGGGGGTTGACAGCTTGATCTCTGGAGACTTTGTGGCATCTGTGACTAATGAACGGGGTTCTCCCACAGCTACTTACATCTCTTCCTCCCCTTCCTTGGGTGTTCGGGTGACGGAGTTAAATGCTTTGCGCTTGGGCAGCAAAGCGACCAAAACATACATTACTGTGCTATAGCATTACTCATTACACCAAAATAATTCCTCTTTGTTTAACGATAGTCTACTGGGCGATTCACTATGGTTGGTAAGATCTCCAGAACACAGGGTCCATTGAGTCTCAGAATCTTTGAAACTCACCACCACATTCTAGTTATAACCTATAGTAATATTAAGCATTTTGATAGTTTTCTGGTACCTCTTGTCATCATTCAGTTTGCATAGTGGGTTAAGACTATTTACTACCATTAAATCAAGCATTCTTTTTCACCCAAGATCTGCAGTGCCGTATAGGTTATATTAATGCTTATTTGCATTCAGTCTTGTAGCTTAGATGACCAAGACAGAGCCCTCATACAAAAAGAGCAAAACTGTGTTTGTTCCTCTAAGAACGACGAGCACAGACCCACTCAAAGATAAACTGGAAAAAGTCCCAAAGCACTGTTGGCAAACCGTGGCGCCCAGAACCCACCTAAGCTGACACATATGTTCTACCAAGCAGTTCATCTGACCTTATTTCAACCTTAATGAATCCACACTAATCAGGGTCAGCTGGCTTTCATTACCCAAAGTGTTCACTAGTCTCTGGCTGGGGGATCAATCACCATGGAGATGCAGCTGATCGCCCCACCCCTGACCTCTGTCCCAACCAGTTTGCATTTTCATCATCTGAAACAGACATTACATCTAATTTAATTGTCTGTGCATTTTATGTATGAAAAGTTATATAGAGTTTTTTTTTTAAAGACACTAGAGTCTGGACATGTGAGGTGTTTATGTTCCCACAGATGAGTTGAATAAAAAAGTATAAAATTCCAGTATTTGTAGAAATGAATAATGTCTATCTCCATGTTATGATTAGGTTATGTTCTGATAAACCTATCGTAAGGCGAAAATGCATTTTAATACAGTACACCTAACCTAAAATACGCCTACATAATTTCCTATTCTAGCCTTCCTAGAACATGCTTAGAACACTTACATTAGCCTACAGTCGGGCAAAATCAGTAACACAGAGCCTGTCTTACAATAAAGTGTCGAATATTTCATGTAACTTATTGAATAATGTACTGAGAGTTAACAAAAAAAACCATTTACCCACTGTAAATTTAAAATACCGTAACACGGACCATCCTATCCCGGGGAGCATCTCTATATATTACTTTCATCCAGTAATATATTGTTCTTTTAATATATAAACTGATATATACATATTTAGTTTTGTGGCAGATTATTTAATTATTTCATTACAACGTTGTTTTTATAATTTCATCACAAAACAGCACTTTTATTGTCAAAATAACATGTGGTCTTACTGCAAGAAGCAAAACAGCACATTTCTACATATTAAATTCTCCCAGAAGATTCTTAAATGTCACGGCCGATGAAGAACGTTTCTGTGGTTCGGCGATGGTGGGGTGGGGTTTTGCGTGGGCGCATGTGAATCTGGATCTTTATTCGCCGATGCGGCCTCGGAATGCACGCACCAACAGAGTGCCACTGTGCTTGCCCCCGCGTCCGTCTCCCCGCGCACAAGGCAGGGCTTTGTGTCGCCGTCACCAGCCACGGAGGACACGACAGAATGACACGCGGATCTGGCCCACTTCGGACGGAGATGGAGGACAGGAACTGTCAGCTAGCCCGAGCCAGTGTCCTACGAATCAGTAGGGTCCAGAGTCGGGTGCACAGAATGAGAAAGAGAGAGAGAGATGGGGAGAACTCACAGCATAGCAGCTGCCAAGGCGGAGACGGTGACTCATATCCCGTATTTAATTTTTCTAATGCTCTCCTGGATGTGCAGATCTAATAAGAGAGGGAAGGGTCCTTTCGATAATGAAAACTAGCCAGCAACCCCGACGCTGAAGGAAGTCGCTCATTGCTGGGTGGGAGGTAGGGAGGGGGTGAAGGCTCACATAAATTACAGACTCAAGGACTGACGCTTGCACATCGGAAGACTCGGGGAAAAAAACCAATATCCAGCGCTTCCCCTGCCCACCCCTCCTCATTTACACCGTAGAGACGGCGGTGGGAGGTTGAAGGCAGCAAAAAAAAAAGCTGCTGAATAGTGTTGTGCGAGGTGCCCGGAAAACCGAGAGTTCTTGTGGTTTCCAGTCCTCCGCTCACGTGTCCGTAATTGTGGCCGTTCAGCTGATCTCAGCTGGTCGCAGGCTGGGAGGGTAGCACTGTCAGTATTAAACAGCAATACAGGGAAGAGTTCCGCAACTGAAAGCTTCCATTTAAAGATATAATCACGCTCCCTTGTTCCTCTCCTTCCCGGTGTTGAAATATGCCCGTTAACAGATCATAGCTCCCGTGAAAGGAATTGATTGACCTGACCTAGTTCAGGCCGCATACATATACAGAGTGAGCAAAAACAAGCTGTCAATTCAGCTACTTAAAGTTCCTTTACAAGTGCTGTCACTTTCTGAAATGATACCTGCTTTGCGGTCGACGTCTTGGCTTCTTATACCAGAGCGGTACGCTGTGTTTGGTTTTAACCAGAACAAACAACCTTGTGTTCTGCAGACACCAGGAAATCTCAGCTTCGACTTGGAAGATTCTAAGAGCTTGGCTGAATATCAGAACACATTTGAGCATCAGTGTATGTTTCTGGTATAATGTGTGCTTTTTTGGGTATATTAATATTTGTAAACATTATGTATAAGTAAATGAAATGAACAAAGCGCAAGCCGACCACTCTTTCTTGGTCAGGTTCAGCTACACCACGACCCAGAGGATCTAAAGTAAGGTGATTAGAGAAATTAGAGCGATATAATTTACCTGGGACATATTTGCATTTTCAAAAGGGCAAAGATGGGTGGGTAAGACCTTCAAAAACGAACCACTATGATTTAGTAATTTATGATTTGTGTCATTTTCCATTTGCACCATCTCCTCCAAAACAACACACACTCATTAAATGTCGAGGTCGACGTATTTATGTAGCATCATGATGAGAATAATCAACGTATCACCCTTGTATTCAGGTTGTGCTTATAATTCCGTCTCTTTGTGTTTTTGTTTATGGTGCGGAAAGGTTCTCCTCTCCCTTCTACTGTGGAGTGCCTGAAATATTTAACATGGCTCGTGCTATTTTGGGATTTGTGCTCAGTCGTTTTTTTAAGCTTATGGTGCAATAGCTTTACTGCACGCCACGTCTTTTGGCACATCCCGATGCAAACAGTCAGTCTTACGGATTGAAGTGGAGAGTTTACCTGTAGCCTTACCTCAAAGTGAAAAACTTGTTTAATCATGGAGTGGGGGCGTTTAAAGGTTCGGGATAATGAGGGGAGCGCTTTATACATGCAGTCCACGACCAAGGTTTCAGATAGATAGTCTGCATGATAATCAGTGTTGTTGCAGTTTTTTTTGTAATCGCGTGCCTGTCCATCAACATGACAGCAAACTGAAACCAACTGTGGCGTATCCCGGATACGTGCTTATTTAAGCGTCGTTAGTCGCAAAATAATAATACTAATAATAATAATAATAGACGCCTGGTTTAGGTTAAGCGCAAGCAATCCAATACAAACGGAGATCCCGGGACCTTAAATGAGGTCTTTTTATCACTTACTATGCACACTGACGGTCATTGTCCCCGAACCCTTGTGTGCAGACCCTCGCCGTGCGTTGAATGAGAACCGCCTTGTTTATGTGTTCCTGAATATTTAATTTGTCTACCATACAAATTATGAAGACGACCACCCCCAGCCTGTGCCAATTTCGTACAGTTCCGTATCAGACATCCAGTTTCTTTATATATATATAATTGATTATCCTCCCAGGCGCTAATAGCAGACCTAGGAGCCTGGCTGACGGACAAGACCAGACTGTGTTAATGAACAGTCCTGCTCGGACTATCGATACATGGATTACGCTTTATACTCTAGTGCATTTTCCGAAAAAGAAGATATTTAAGGGAGAACGTCAATGCCAACGTCGCCAAGAAGAAGTCTTTACTGCTTCTCCTACTATTTGCCAAATACGGGCTTTGTAATGGTTTATGTGTGTGTGTGAGTGTGTGTGTGTCTGTGTGTGGAGCAGAGTCGTCATCAGGTTTTCGGGGATTTCAAGGTCAATCTATTAATTTAGCAGCTAACACTAGGCAGCACTAGACACAAGGACCTCACATTTATGCAGAATGAATGGGATTATTCATTCAAGGTTATTTTTTTTCGAGTAAATGTTATTAACGTTTGGGGTTTTTTTTTATGTGAAAAACGTTTTATTTAGACACATTTGGTTTTAAGCAATTTGATGCTTTGAGTAGGCTACTGTGTGTCAGGGGATGTAGCAATGGATGCAGGCTGATTTTTAATATAGAAAATCATTAGGCCTATTTACTTTTATTTCTGGAACAACTTCATATGTAGAATCTAGGTGAACGAACGAGTGTCTGTGCTTACAGGTTGATGAGGCAACTGTTATGATACTGATATCAAGACTGTTCCTACAGTGAAAGAAAGAGTGAAGGGCTGAAAGAGCGCGAGAAATAACAAGAAAAGCATAATATAAAAATAAGCTGCCATCTATTTAAAAGAAACGTTTGAAGACCGGCATCCTTGAATTAAAGGCAGTTTTGTGTTGATACCATCATGAATGAATGTACTGTTAAGGATACGTCAAAAAGAATTAGCACGTTGCGTTCACAACTGTTTCCAGTCTGCAGTGAACCCAAGGGCGTAGATTTGGGTACAGATGGTAGGGACATGTCCCCATCTATACTGTGGGAGTACAGTGTGTGTTCAGTGGAGCAGCTGTTTTAGAGATGGTTTGCTCACTACCAATGTTGAAACCGAAGCTGCACCCTTTAGTAAAACCCCTCAGCTGGGCTACATTTCATTATCTATGATGAATCTGATGAAGTCGCAAGCCGATCTTCATCCAAGATTGATATGATGGGGGATAAACCGCGACTGTTATGATATCCCAGTTATGACAGAAGAACAAATGATGTGTATATATTTGCATGTTTAAAATAACTGTTTTGTTACATTCCAATTTATAAAGACAACACGTCTCACCCACAGAATGACAAATGTCAGGCCCAAAAGAAAGAAGAAAATCCAGCTAGACTTCAATGAAAACACTGCAGTTTTTTTCTCAAAGTGTGCCAACTGTTTGTTTGTTTGTCTCCAAAATTGGATATTGCCCTCAAGCTCTAGCGTATCTCGTTCTGCTCTTTGTTCCTGGTGGTGGCTCTGTTAACCTTTGTCCTCCTTCTGAGAGCTTGATGCTGTAGGATATTGAAGCTAAGAGGTCATAGCATGACCCCTAGAATTAGTTTTTGAAACTCATCAAATGTTTCCAAGATTTAATGACATTACAATATAGGGAGTTTTTCTTGCATTTTGTCTTATGTTAACATAATTATTTTTGTTTAGCACCAACTGCTCCATAAACAAAAGCAATAAACAAGTTAGCTATTCTCAGTAACACTCTTAATTGCTGTAGGTTCCTTCTGTGATTGGAAGAGGCTTAGCTGTGGAAATTGGCACGCATGTGCATATGGAGAACGAGCTATTATAACCAGCTGAGAGCATGAGCCTTCCCATAAGTGGGATGAGAAAAAAACCAAATCCAGGGCTGCTTTGCTGTTAAGAGCTATCGATCAGCCCGCCCCCCCCATCCCCCTGGCTCCTCTCTGGTGGGGTCTCAGGTTCTCTGACGCATTGTTCAATGGAAAAAGAGAGGTGGGGGCGGGGGACTACTATGGCAGACAGGAAGGAGTGTCCTTCTTCAACAGGGAAAGGTCGTCGGCCTGTAGGGTTCAGACTGATCATCGGAAGCTCGCACATCCATGCGTAGTCACACACGCACGGGTGTCTCTAAGCAGAGGCCCAGGTGCAGCAGCGTGCTGCCGTCTGCGGGTGGCGCTGCTGGGAGCCCGGCCGCAAAGCCGAAGCTGTCCCCGTTCAAGTCGGACAGGAGCACACTTAAAATCCCAGACTCTCAAGGGTAGCAGCTCTTATCACATAATTACTGAATCCGGAGGGATTTGTCAGTGGAAACCAACTGATTATTGCTCTCTAAGGAGCTGTCAAGGTAGCCTGTCAACCCCCTCTTAGGCCTGGATTGCAGCAGAAAGCTGGAGACTAAACATTTCTGTCCATTACATACCCTGTATCTTGCAGGACCTCGTGAGAGTATTCATTTTAGCCAAAGAGTAACAGCGAGAGCTTTCTTTACATACTTTTCCATTCGCTAATTTATTATTATCTTTTTTTGTCTGTAATACTATAATATTCTGTTATTAAGGATATTCTATTTATGTACTGTCTCTTCATTTTATTTGCTGTGCACTTTTAATTAGTGTGCACATATACTGTCTTTGCACTTTGTCTGTTTGGCACTATATGTATGTTCATCTGTACACTATGTTCTCTCTACTGTATGCAACAGAATTTCCCTCTGGGATCAATAAAGTCCATCTTAATCTTACTTCTTGTGCGCATGCTGCTACTTTATAGCGTTCTGATCCCTGGCCAGGAGATTTGTTCTACTTGAGAAATTTATTCTAAAATAACAAACATAATAATAATCAATTTAATGGCATGCCTTCTCCATAAATCCAGTTTAGGGTCAATGTCTCTCCCTTGTTAGCTAGAAGGGCAGAAGGGTACAGAAATCCCTACGTGTAATATATGAATATACACTATGTATATGAAATGTGATTTTAGAAGCAAACTTTATATGGTCTACTGTTCAACTGTTTTGTAAAGGCTACGAGGATATCAGGACGACAACCACATTGTGCTCTTTGGTATCTAAAATGGAAAAATCTAGTTTTTGTCAATCTGCTTGAACTATTAGCCACAACAGTAATCCACCAAGTTTAGCTGACCTCAGTGCAGAGCCAGACATTGGAGAACATTTAAGATGGTGTCCTTTATTTTAACGAGGAAGAAAGATTAGAAGTGATTGCCAGCCAGATGTCCCTCTGCTGGGGAAGTCTCGGGAGAGGGAACGAGGCTGAGGGTTTGGCACAAGGAGCCAAACCAAGGAAAAGGCACTACTTTAGCTACAATTCTAGGTGCTAACATGATAAACTTTCTGCAACGTGCTAATGTTGTCTCACCCCATAAAAGACGTCTTTTCCTCTTGTAGTTAGGTCCCCTCTTGTGTACCGCCTGTGTAACATTTGTTTTATTACGTAACCGTTTGATTTCTCAGTTGTTCTCAACATGTCAGATGCTCGGCAGCTAACTTTTAATGGCAAGAAAAATTCCCTGTCACTGACGGGTGGCAAAAGCACTAGGGTTATTCTGGTGAACCGAGTTATTTTTATATGTGGCGATGCGTCCCCTCCCCAGGGATGATAGTCAGCATTAAAGGCGTTGATCAGTCTCTGTTCAACAACACACTCCTTTGGAAGGGCTCTCATTAACAGCTAGTTCTTTTTGAATAAAACATGGTGCTCATGTATCGCTTAGACATGCGTACCCATGAAGCCCCTCATCCTTTAACAAAAACAAGTCCACTGTCCTTTGAATGGATCATTTTCTACTTTACATCTTTCTCAGTTACTACTCTAATCAGCTGTTTTCCAGTTTTCCTCATTAGATTCCCATTGTTTTGTTGCTCGTTTGGTTTGATGGTATTTTGAAGTGGAACATTACATTTTAACTCTTACAATGGCTCTCCAGTAAGTCTTTGCACTTATTCATTTACTGTTTTAGAATTTAACTTAAAAATGACCCTGTTTTCCACTGGAACATATGTAAATTGAAAATATTGTATAAATGGTTAATTTACCCTCCTGTTTAATTTTAGTGTAAGTTTAACAGTTTACTGTTTTCGAGTTCTTCATTGCTTGGTTCTAATCCAAACCAACTTAATGAGCCTAACTTTTAAAGGGTCATTTACTTTACTGATGCGATATCTGAAAGCAATTAGGAGTTTTACCTATTTACGATTTTACCCTCTGAAGTCAGATTATTCACCGGAGGAGTCCCTGCTAACCACCTCACTCAGCCCTACAACAGCTGAGCTGCTTCTTAGCACTCGGACACGCTGCCGGCCATAACCATAGGTGCAGTGTCTATTCAGGTTAACTCAGCGGTCATATAGCACCTAAGCTGCTTACATTACTGCGAGGGATCAATAAATGCTGAGAGGGTTAATGGGGAGCTGGACAGGACAATTGGCTGGGTGTCCCAACAGCTGCACTCACAGAATTTACTGCTACAGTAAACTGGCCGTGGTGGCAGATGACAGGCTGTAGTGTAGGCCAACCCCCCCAGCGACTGCGCAGGGGCAAGGGTGTTCTATAAGAATGTACACCTTGGTTAAATGGGGGCTGGCTCAACTCGACACCAGCATCAGCGGTAGCATTGGGGAGGCATTGCACTGGGTTTAACAAGGATTATTATTTTTTTGGTTCTCAAGTTTGTCTGGAGCACCCAACAATACTGCCACCTCAGAAACAGAGAAGAATTCCCACTAGTCCATAGGCCTAGTTCAGATAGCACACATGATACCTTCACAATCCTCATGTTTGGCTCCCATTCTCGAACGATGTGATTTTCCTCAATCATTTAATTAAATAAGTAATAATACATCGTGTGTTATGGATTTATGATATGCACTATGTTGTTTGGCTTTGAATTTTGTCCTGTTAGGAATATAGTTACGTTCATGTTAAAAAAAAAAAAGTCATGTGTCGTTTTTATTCTCAACAACCGTGTTACTGCTCAACAAACTGAGGAAAACCGAATGGTTTGCAGCGCAGTTCTAAAAATTTCTTTTCTGTAACGAAAGCAATTGAGCTCGTGATAAAAAAAAAAAAAACTTGCGCTGCTATTTTCATTCCTTAATTTACATACGCATCAACCTTTGTTTCAGGAATAGAATTACATCGAAAAGATTGATTACAGCGCAGCGAATAGACGCCGTTTTTGTTGCATTGCAGATAAATAGACTGAGTCACCTTCAGTTAATTAACTACACCTCGCCGGCACGCGCCTCATAAACACAAAGGCACGCGTTCGGTTCCTCCGCACGCGGCCGGTTCCTCCGCGATCCGTCCGACGGGACACAAGGTCGCTGGAGGGGGGTGGGGCGTCCTGCGCTCGGCCCCTTCGGAAAAATCGGCTAATTACCGGAAAGCGTTAGTGACGTAGCATATCATTTTAACAGCGGTCTAACAGAAACGCGGACGCGAAGAGTCACATGAGAGAAAATTAAATTAAATTAAGTTGAATTATACAGTGACCAGGTCATAAATTACGATATTTTAATGAAGGTTGTAAATGCAATGCTTCTTGAAGTTTTTAAGATATATTGCAATGTGATTAACGCACGAGTTCTTTATATTTATACTGTCTGTTTTTTTACTCAGAAAACGTGAGCAATTCCCTGTAGAAATCTTCAGTCTCTAGGCGAAAACGAATGTCTGTCTATGGTTAGAATGCACTTGGAGATGGAGGAAAACCGTCAATTACTGTAATATAAATTATGCAAAATTCATATTCAAAGTTTGTTGAACTTGAAACCTCAAGGTAAAGAAAAACGTAATTCAGAATACAGGATAATTGGATTTTTTTTATTGCAACTTAGAAAACTATAAGAGGCAAAGATCTGTTTTGTTAGCCTGTAGCCCATAACAGGTTGTCCCCCGACCTCCCAGCAGTTGAGTTCTCCCCAAAAGATGTGAGGCACACGCCTGTCTGGCTCTGTTATCGCAGCTGACCGTCCTTTGCAGCCTCTGTCCCTTGTGGTTGGCTATGTGTCCAAAGCCTCTCTGGGCTTTTATGGGGTCCCGACAGCGGAATCTGCCTGTGAGGTGCCTAGCATGTGTTGCTGTTTTAGGGTTCTGGCCAGCACAGCAAAGGCGTCAAGTCCTGGGCTCAAGTGTGTTTCCAAACACAAGCCCAGGAGCTCCTCATGCAAATATCTTAAATATCGAAAGCTCTCTGCTGAAAAATTAATGTCTTAAAAGGGTTTCACTCAAATTTAAAAGGGTAATGCTTTTTGATTAAGATATCCTACATTTGGATATATAGGTCAGTCTCTGAAAGCTTGAGAAAAAAATAGAGAACTGCTTCTCAAACTGCTGCATATATTCTATTCTGTGTTACCCGGTCTTATATCGTTAACTGAAAATGTCATGTTGGTGCAAATAGATTTTAGAATTTCCAGCTTTGAAATAATTAATTTTTACGCGTTAGTGAGGATCCTTTCTTTCTTTAGTTTTGCCCACAATATTAGAACAGTATTATTTGTTTTACATATTTTTATTGTTGCCAAACACTAAATGGTGGCTCTACAGCACAGGTCCTATCAGTGAAGACATGGCCAGGACATTTCACCTAGCATTTCTCATGGAGCAGTAACCCTTCTCAGAATATTACTTCCTTTCGTCCATTTGAAGTTGCTGAGAGTGTCTTACTTGTCTAATCATTAACAAAAACATTTTCTCAGGCAAAGCAAGAAGGAGATTCAGTGTTTTGTTAAGTAATCCTTGTGCAGTTAAGCAGAGGTTGATTTTGTTAATGAAGTCGTCCACCTGCTTACGGCGACTCACACTAACTCACTTGATCTCCCTGAGGAAAAATAAAATACCGTTAGCCAAATGTGCAGTGACTTTAAGGAAGAAGATCCAGTTTAGAATCTAAGACATGAAATTAAGGGGAGCCTTAAAAATCTTGACAGCAAATTAGCAATTCAAGTGCTGAATGACGGGGGGGGGGGGGGGGGGGGGGGGGGGGGGGGGGGG
>JAODKC010000130.1:3752083-3763245 GCA_026777985.1 Mormyrops attenuatus | reverse complement strand
AGTTGTATGTAAAAAAAAACATTCAGCTAAGTGCATTTTAAAATTTCATCATAATGTTATAAAAATGCTAATTTAATAGTAAATAAAATTTGCCACTAGTATTTGTGTACATTTTTGTGCATACATATGCATGTAAACAAAAACATTAATATGCTTAGATATTATTTGATACATGATATTGTCTGAAACATACATTTCTTCAATGGCACATGTGTGGCATGCTGGAGTCTTGCCAAAAGCATGTCAAAATGGAATCAGCTCCTTTTAGAAATGACTGCACATTTATTTTAAATCAGGATGTACTAATCCCACCCCACCCCCACCCCAATCGCACCACTGACAGGATTTTCAAAATCTAGCATACCAAGTCTGCCTGACTCTGCTGCCCAAACAGTTCAGATGTGTGACCAGAGAATTCTTATTTACTCTATATGTAAATATTCTGGGCAGAGAGATCAATTCCTGGATCTCCAGAGACCCAGGGAGACATACTGCAAATCGTTGTTCCTAAACCAATGTTCGGTTCAAGTAACGTAATGGTAGAATTGCACAGAGTGAATTTAATGCTAATTATCAGGGAAGACCACACCATACCAACTCACTACAGTGACTGTATCACGGAATATCTAATAAGGAAAACCACATTAATAGTCTATTACATTAATGTCCTCATATAAATAATTTAACTTGAAGCTCTGCCTTTGCGCTAACAGGTGATTTGTTAGGAAAACATGGCCCATATTTTTTTCAGCTTTTTCATTCTCCTCTTCTCTTTTGTTCCATCTCAGAGCACCTAAGTCTCTAGGGGTAAAAAGGGGTAAAACACAGCATTGCTTGGTGATACCTGAGCCTCTCTGTGCAGTTGAGAGCTCAAACATCAAACAAGAAGGAGTTTTTCCACCTCGTTCAGTATTCAACAGAATGAATGTCGCAGCCTGCAGATAAGAAAGTGAGGAATGTAGTCAGGGGATAGGAGAGAAGGAGCGAGAAAATCAAGAACCTACTGCTTCATGTCAGGCTCATGAGGTATAATCGTTACACTAGTTTTGTGGAACATCTAATTAAATAAAAGATTTCATTTCAGGATATTAACCTTGCTTGTTGGATGGTGACCCTACCCCTACATTAGTGTTCAACTAGTGAACAAATTGAGATCTGGGACTGCATTATAACCCTAAAATGATGTGTCTCTGTCATTATATAAATGATGCACACATGTGCTTTTTAACAGTAACCCATCTGTACGTTCGGCTCAGAGAATGATTTGTGTGTTTGTGTCGGTTTCCAAGAAGGGAGAGCATCCGCCAGACGCAATTTCAGAAAGAAGCAGCAGACACCTCATACCTTTGTGTTTTCATCCCCCCGATTAATCCCTCTCCAATCTGATTGAGTCACATCTTGAACAAGGTCACAGTTATCCAAGTAATTCCTAAGCTTTAGGCCTGAATGCTAATTCAGTCAAAGATACAAAGGACGTTTCTGTTCATCTGCTCTAGATTCTAGAAAAAAAAATGCCCGGGGAGAAACAACCCCTTCACGGGATTTGGTTGACAAATGTCCATTAAGCAAAACCAGCAAGTGGTGCATTAGTGTCTCTTAGAACCTGTCATTTGTATTTCTGTCTCAGTCCTATTAGGTTTTTATGGTGTCTTTAATTGCGTGAGATTATTTTTATTGATTATATCTTTGAGATTTCTTGGGGTGTAAATCATTAATATAAAGAGCAGTGAGCTTTGATCCATCCATCCATCTTCTATACCCGATTTAAAGTGAAAAGTGATACAGTACAGTGGGTATCCCATGCAATGTATCAACAGATCCGTATGAGAATGCACAGGACAGCCAAATGCTGGAAACTCCATGAAGAGCACCGTCGCTTGAAATTAAGATAACATGAACACCGATGTGGGGAAATCCTGGTGCATACAGCAGCAAGGTACACTAGTGGCCAAAATTGTGGAAACACTTCCAATTTTTAGAGATTGCAGAACTATATTCCAGTTACTTCAGTTATGATATTTGTAAACCTTCTTTGATTATTTATTAACATTACTGCCAATATTTGTGCAGTGATTTTTAAAGGCAAATGTCAACAACTCTTGGTGTTTCCACACTTTTGGCCACTAGTGTATGTAAAGTGCAGACAACTAAACATATAGTGCCAAACAAGACAAAGTACAAATCTACAGCACACATTGTGTAGATGAGTGAGCATTGTGCAAACAAATTTAAAATATATACAGTACACAAACAATTCCAGAAAAGGATATAAGTAAATAAATATAAACAAAAAATAAATTAAGGGTCATTATTCAAGAGTTTTAAAAATACTGCACAAATTCACAAATGTTGTACTTCTCGATAAGGAACTCTGAGTTCTTCACAAATTCTGACAACAAAAATGTAAAACTATCAATAAAGGTAACCGTATGTAATTCTTGAGGTCAAGATCAATGCCTATCTGTGAATTTTGAAATGTACAGAAAATAGATGTACGGGAGTGAACAAAATAAGAAACGCCTACCTATGCGTTAATGCCGACGATTAGATATGGAATAGACTTAACCTGTACCTAAAGAACAGTTTCATTCCTTATTGGTATGCTAGGATGTAAGTCCTGAACTGTGCATGGTGGATTATTGGACCATTCTTGGAGAAAAAAAGCATCCAGTTCTTTGAAGGATAAAAGAGGTAGATATTCAACTTCACACTCACACTTTCCATCAAAGTTCAGTGATGTTTATGTACGGTGATTGCGGAGGTTGCAGAAGGTGTGTGACTTCCTTTTCATGTTTATGAAATTACATTGTGTCTTTCCTGAGTTGGAAACTTTGGAAACGAGCCCTTTTGAAATGGCGACCTTGCCATAAATTCATAAGTTCACAACGTACAGATTTGCTTGAGAATAAGTCACACGGTTGCTGCATTAGTTTCGTGGTCATTTTTGAAGCTGTACTTTTGTTGTGTTTAGCGTCTATCCTGGAAAATTTCCACTTCTCCCTGTCAGTGAGCAGCTGTTCCTCTTTATCAGTGCGGTTTGTCTGTTAGTAAATAATTTTGCTGCTTTTGTGACTGAGGCTCCTATAATTCTTGCATTAACTCTTCGGTTTCTTTCAGAGTTACTTTGAAAACTCAGGTATCAAAGTGTTGATTGTGAGACCTCTTTTATAGCTGATAGATGATTATAATTAGCATTCAAGCTAACATGACTCTACATTGTAGCTGTTGTGATCAAAATTTAGTTATGTAAATGCTTTTTGATATGGTGCTTCCACTATTTAGTCTCCCCCTGTACTACACAAAGTACTCAAATGTTTCTGATGCCGTTCATGCTTCTCCTTTGAGATATATTGTCTGGGCTAGGTCTTTTGCAGTCAAAGTCTTAAAAGCGTATACCGTCTTTCTAGTTCTTCAAAGGTAAGTCGACTGGGTCTCTTCCGCGCACTTCAGAACCAGAACCGCAGGAAGCAGGCCCAAACACTGCTGCGACAAATGCCCAGTGTTTGGTGTTAGATAACATGACGGGCTTGTGTAACTGTGTAATGAATTATTCAGCGTACTGATGTTGGCGGAACAAGAAACGGCTGCAGGAAGGAAGGATGGGCATAGCAGAATGGGCTGGGCTCTGCCTGCCGGTCTCCAAAGCTGGGGTTTTCATCTGGAAGTGGGTGCTGAGATCAGGAACGCCAGCTGGATGGGCAGTGGGAGCCAGCCTGTCATTGCCGGCATCACTTTAATGGCCTTTCCTAAATAATGCTCTTTGAAAGGCAAGACCTTAAATAATTATCTATTTAAAAATCTGGCTGAGACAAAGTATTTGTCCTCTTCCAAAATACACCAGTCCTGATAAATGACTGCAGAGATTAACATCTGCTCACCAAGGACGCTTATCTTGAATTTTTTTTATCAAGAAAAATACTGTCCCTTAAACAGATCACTACCTGGGTGGCATTTTAATGTTCTGATGTGTATACAAAAATGTATTAAGTTTGAATGTTTTTTGGAGATCAGCCTTTGGCATCAATGCCTTAAAATAAAAAAATTGAGCATATTTTTTTTTTCCCCAGTGCTGGGGTCTAAAGAGTGAATAGAAAATTCACAGAAATCAGTGAACAAAAAATATGAAAGAATTGAGGCTCACCTAGGAGGATTCAGCAGGATTATTGTCATTGTTATTGAGTTTATAGTACTTTAAAGTCACTTAACATAGAATGTCCCCAAAGAAATAAGCTGGTGTAAACATTACTATTAGAATATATATTATGTTATATCCAAATTATATTATTTACCATTTCTGAAACTTCACTATGTATTTCTTATCAACAAAAACATTAAAATATGTTAGTTGTTTATCTGATATTTAAATGCAGTTCATTTAGCCACTCCAAGCCACTTAACCAGAGTATGTGACATTATGGATACAAAATGTTTCTTGATCCTTTAAAAAAAAGAAAAATCTAAAACTAACTGAAATCTAAAAGTCTGTTAAGGTCTGTTTTGGCTTTTGCTTTTGCCTTGCATGGTCTGTCTGCACAGCATTGATTTCTGTCTGTCTTGGATACATTGTTTACTCCAGGCCATGGACGGCATTCCCCTTCCATCCCCACCCCAAGCGTGTCCACAGACTTGAGCATAAATCCATATACTGTATACCCTTCCTGTGACCCTCGAGCAGCCATAGTCGCCCAAGCGCTTATGTCATCGCATCTGAATTGTCCCTCACCGACCTCTTTAACCACCGCCTATGACCTCTGACCTCTGGCACTGGCCAGTTTTCCACATCTTCAGCTTTCGAGTTTTTCTTGGTTGCCAGACCCAGTGCACCTCCATTCCTTTGTAAAAGGTGTAACAGTGTGTTAAGTTGTATTCACTCCAAAAGCATGGAATAGAGAAATGCATTTTACTGCCACGGTGTAACACTGAACACAGAAACACAAAACTGGGTTTGCATCACCGGCAGTTTACATCCATTTCAGGAGTTATAACAAAAAAGCACCAACAACAAGCTCTTGGGCACGTTACGGCGAATCACTAATGATGAACTACATGCAACATTGCCTTTCTGTAAATGAGCATCCATTAGGGGGACAAATGCGGAATGCCTGGGGTGGGCGGCACGGGCCCCCCAAGGACGTTGTTCCATGTCCCCCGCAAGAGGACAGTCGTTTTTAAACAGTAGCTACACTGCCGGCTGCAGCCTGATGCTTATAATCAGCGTGATTACAGTGATCATCCCCCCTTGCCATCGTGACTGAGCCAGACGCGGTGGACGGGGGGTGGGGGGTAGAGGCATCTCCGCCCGGTGCCGTCCAGCCTGTCACTGCTCCATCAGATCAACAGCGGGTTACTGCCCCGCCGCCGCTTTAAATAGAGGAGGGAGTCATCCCGCCCCCCCTCCCCCACACTGGGTGGACACACACATCCTTCTAAGCGGCTCCCCATTGTCTGGGAGCAAACCATTACATCATCGCGGGGGAGCCACCAAGCCAGCGACAGAAATCTGACGAGCCCCGCTTTCGAATGACGGCACCCCCTAGAACCCTCTTTCACAAACCCACACGCGCATCATAGCTCCCAATACCGTCGGCGGGCTTATCCGAGGCGAGAGACGCGCGTTTCATAGTGAACCGCTTTGAAGTTTAAACCTGAAGTGAGGATCTGCTGAAATGTGATTCATTGATCCCCGCGTTTAATCGGATAGGAAGCTACAGGGCAGATTCTACGTCAGTGGTGAAAATGAGTAAATAAGTATGACGAGAAAAGAACCTTTTCATGGTGCAGGTCATTCCACATAATCTACTGGCTAATCTGCTAATAATTATCCATATATGCTAATACAATTGCAGGTACATAAAAACACTCTGATAATTGTAAATCCCTTCTTGCTCTCCACGAGAAAGAAGAGACCAGGAATAAAAATATATAAATTCTACTTAATTATACTTAAATACATCAATTCATGCTGAGTATTTGAAAAGAATATTTATTTTATTTAAAAATAATAATTGCTGGGTAGTTTAGTGTCCACAGTGCATGTGCAGTTTCTTTTGGATGAATATGAAACATGTCTGATGATAAGGAGAAGCACACTTTATGTGGGATCCCACCATTCAGCAGGTACAGGCCGTAGCTGCGGCTTTAACTCCACGCCGTGTGTGAGCTAAGTAACCCAAGCCCGCTTCCCCCAGCGCACTCCTTTGGCCATAATGGAGGCCAGGCCATTAGTAGCAATGATGTCTGGACCCCAGAGTCGCTATGACTCAGTCAGCCATGGGGTCGGCACTTAAGGAGCCGGGGGGGGGCTTAGTGCCGATCCCCTACTGCTGAGCGTTTTGAAGCTTTTCAATTATTCATTTGCTATTTGGCTGAGTAACTGGGACAATAATAAGATCTGTACTGTAATAAAAAATCGCACAGGCCAGTGCTGCGTCCCAGCCAAAGACATGTCCAAAGGGGTGTCCAGGTAGGTGAAGATGGGTGAGGGATTCGGACATTTCCGTTATATATAGAATGGGGGGGGGGGATATCAGTAGCTAGTGTATCCCATTCTGTTTTGTGTCCTGTGGGCCATCAGGATGGTACAGGTCGCAGCGTGACGTGGACTCAACCGGAGTCTTGGGCACACAATGTGAGAGAAGTTCTGGAGGCAGAACAATGGTCAAAAACACGTGGAGGTAAAGACAGGAGTGTTGATGGTCATGAGCGGGTGGGACGAGTTCTGCACACCTGATATCAGAGCACGCGCCCCGTTCTCGGAATCCGAGCATGGAAAGTCACATGCTTTCCGGCACTTCCAGAGGAACGGGAGTAGGCATCCGTATTCCTGACAATGGCCGATCTAGATCTATCTATCTATCTATCTATCTATCTATCTATCTGTCTGTCTGTCTAATCAACCATATACCTGAACAAGGGACATAGCATGAAGGGGACTCGGTTATAAAGCACGCTGAAGCTTTGATACATGGAATTGAAAAGGGGAGGGTGTGTGAACAAAGTACCAGGTAGACGGGTTTGGCTGCACTGGAGGAATGTGCGATGCTCCTGATCCTAGTTTCTCTTCCCAAGCCCCATAAGCACAATGAAATCCACAGGCTGGGTGAGCCGTTGGCGGGCTCATTCATATTTATGTCAACATTTCTGTGGATTTTGAAGATGTCTCTCCATTGCTGTGTTTAGATCAATACATGTAAATGCACATCCATGAATCAATGCTCAAGCTTACTAATTAGTGATTATATATAACTACAGCCAGACACATATATGTGTAATCAAGACGAGATGGCTGAGAATTATGCTATTATGGTTAATTTGCGAGAGAAGCATTGAGAGAAGTTATTGTTTTAATGTGGAAATCAGAAGTAGGTTGTCAATCAATGCCAATGAAATCTGGAACCATGTCTGGATCCCTGGCTGTATTCAGTCTTGGTGCTGACGATAGGTTCTCCAGGGCTCTCACAGAGCTGCTGCCATCCATTACGCAGAGCCCCCACAGAATATGAGCACAGGAAGCAGAGAAGTCATTTATTGGCTGTCATTTGTTCCTCATTAGGGAGAACGTGGTGCCACGAAGAGGTGGATTTTGTGGATCAATCTGAGATGGATTGAGGTGTCCCGGGACGTGTGGTTCCTGCTTTGGACCGCTGTTCTGTCCATCCACCTGCTACCGCTGAAAGCTCCACCTCCGTGCTTTTAGATGACTCCAGATTGATATGGGTGTTAAATTTAGAGGAAACTCAGCACTGCATGGGCTAATGACACTATCAGCCAGAACCTGAGTCACATGGCTTTTTTAGCACATACGCCACCAGTCTGGTTAATGTGACACATATTGATTATGGAGATGCGGAATCAACCTCCTGACCCACTATTGGCATGGCACCTTTGGTCAGTGTCACATACATCTTGCTTGCTTATACATAGCTTGGCTCTTCACTTTCCCTACCAGATATGGTGGTGTGTGGTCCTTGAGCAAGACCCTTTCTCTCCATTGCTCCAGGGATTGCTCTCTGCAGACCCTGCTCTCAAATGCTCACTTGTACATCGCTTTGGACAAAAGCATTTGCTAAAAAGTAAATATAAATCAATGGAAAATATCTGTATAAGTGAGGCTGTAGTTGCGCAGGCATCTCTCTAGAATCCTTAATTAATCTGTCAACGGGGACTGAAACTCCATTGTTAGAATCCAGTTTTTCTGGAGCCCTTGTCTAAACATCTCCCTCCAGATACTTGCGAGACCGTCTGCGTTTGTTTTATCGCTTTGCGCGCATCTTGTATGCTGCTCTCTTGGCGGATTGTTCAAAGTATTTACGCAGCAGCGGATCTTTCATGCAGAAAGCTTATTTAATTCACCCTCCAGCTTTTAACTGAATTAAAAAATGATTACGATGCCTCGTTTTGACGTGGCAAAATGAATTAATGCGCAAAGGCGCCGATTTCGATGTCGTGCTGCGCGACTTCTCAGCAATCGATACGACATTTAATGTAATCTATAATGACAAACACGAAGGACAAGATGATAAATAGACAGATGGATAGATTGGCTTTTTTTTGGTCTGATCTGAGAACAACATATGTATGTACACTCCAGATCATAAGTAACGTTTTCTGTGACTACCGGCTTCATGCATGCCTGGGACCAAAGTCTTCCAGAAGCAGCCTGACTGTTCTGCTGAGAACCCGTGATCTCTTTGATACACGTGGAGACACATGCAAGAAACCTGCAATTACCTCAGCCGTCAGAGAGCAAACAGCTACTCCCCAAACTCAGTGTATATAATCCTATGTTACTATTTCAAGTGTAGAAGCAGATGGAAAAAAATAGTTGATAAACTCATGAAATGGCCAAAAGAAAGACATGATTTAAGTGGTCCCATCATAGCTTGAACAGCTAGGTGCGGGGCCCATAAAGGTGTATATGGGCTATAGAATCAGAATCGTCATTGCAACACTACCATGGCCAGTGTAAATTCCTGTTGTCGCAGCTTGCTACCATTGGATATACCATAACAATAGACAACTAACAATTAGGGCATAACGCAGGCAGAGTATTAGTACAAGCAGTGGAGGATCCTGGGAAGTGGAAGATGGGCAATTGCCCAGGGCACTAACTTAGCACTCTGTGGGTGGAAAGTTGACAACTTTTACCATTGCCAACCCCCCAGTACAGAACGAAATTGGTTGGTGAAGTAGGCGGTGGGGCACTGGTGGTGAAGCTTGCTTTGGGCATCACATGGGCTATGACCGGTACTGAATACAGCACACAGGGTACACGACGGAGAGGAGTAAATGCAAGGCGTGTGATAAGTATGGCAGCTTGTACATTTAATGCGACGGCCCTGTGTGTATTTTTGTTCTATGTGTCCCACGCAGCTGTGAAGAGGGCAGGATAAGACCCACTTTGCCCTGAGTGCACACCGACGCCAACGAGCCTCTTTCATGCGTCTCCCCGCGTCGGACGCCCACGCCAGAATGAACTGTGAGCAGGACTTTGGGGAGGGGGGCATGAACGTGACACTCACCCTGAGGCTTCTCATGCATGGCAAGGTAAGGCCACAGGGCAGGTGGGGGGGCATTGGAGGGCCGATAATTCATACAAAGTGACCTACCTTATCATTAACCAATAGCATGTTTTGACTTGGTGAGTGACAGGGGAGGAAGCCAGTCAGCCCAGTACACACCCCTGGCATAGGAGTGTGGGGAAGGGGAATATGTAGGGATTGGACTGTCTCACCAAGGTCGGCCAACACATCAGGAACCATAACAGCACGTAGCTCATGGCCGACCGGGCTCGGATGACATATCCCGCGCCTCATTCATAAGGACAGGATTCACATTTCGCCCAAGGGCCACTGGGAGTGTCTGGTGAAACGTGGGGATCAATATCATGACATTTACTCTCTTTGCTTTGCAGGAGGTGGGAAGCATCATAGGCAAGGTGAGTGGCTTTCAATCTCTGCGGCGACATCATCACATCTGTACGGAGACAACAATGAATTTCACTCTGTCATTTGGTTTTTTGCCCAAAAGCCATTCCACACAGCAAAATCGTCCCGAATAAATGTTACCATGAGATTTCACAGCATGAAATGGAGGCACACAGCATGGCATTGCCCAATACGTGACGTAGGCAGCCGCATAGGACGCCATCTACTGAGGGGGCGCCGATTTAGCAAGATGATTTCATTTTGGCAGGTCACGGAAGGAACTATTGACATGGTGCGGGGGGGGCAAGTGTTAGAGTCTGAGTGCGTTTACAGGTGAGCTGAATGGGAGTGCTGGTTACATGATGACCCCCGCACTAGAATGTCCAATCCCAAAAGTTACATAATGAAGTTAGAAATAGCTGTCTGATAACAGGCAGTGTTATTCCCAATAAGGAATCCGAACTAGCATCCTGGAAACTTCACGGCTGGAGAAATCCCAGCACAAATATAGCCGGGGGGGTCTCAGCAAACCGTGACCTCCCGGCTGAAGGCTAGCCTTTAGTGACTAACGAGGCTTTCCACTCGAACCCCGCTAGACACGGGGCCCCCCTCTGTCTGGAGCCGCCGCTCCGATGTGCCTCTGGACCGCATTTCCTGCGGATTGCTCCGGGAGGTGCAGTGCTGCACGTCCAGAGCCTGGGAGGCTTCCTACGGCTGGATTGGCACTAAATTAATGCTGCCATCCTGGCAGGAATATTATCTTTATTTTCCCCTGCCGATAGAGGGAGTAAAGCTTTCGCAGTGGAGTGCTTCTGGGAATCGGTACCCGGCGAGTGCGGAGTCAGCGGATCATACCAGCGTACATTGCCACGGTTACCGTAATTCACTAAGTGCTCTGTTGATTGCAGAGTCATTAATTCTTTAATGGATATTAGCTGGTGGTAGGTACTGGGCGGGGGGGGCGATACTAAACCCCGCCTTCACTATGGCCCACATGCAGTATAATGTAACATTAGCTCAGTATGTATTGGGAATTTTTTAAGTAACACATTAAATTAATGTGAAATGTAAGTGCACCTGACTGGGATTGGCTCCACGTACCCTTTGCCCTTGTCGTGCATCGCCAGACCGCATGCCGCCCCCCATACCGCCCCCTTTGGGGGGGGGGGGGGGGGGGTCATTTTTCACAGCCACCCGGGCCCCGGCCCCCCCGACCCCCGCCACAGTGCGGAGGTC
>JAODKC010000130.1:3709688-3738678 GCA_026777985.1 Mormyrops attenuatus | reverse complement strand
CCCCCCCCCCCCCCCCCCCCCCCCCCCCCCCCCCCCCCCCCCCCCCCCCCCCCCCCCCCCCCCCCCCGGGCCCCCCAGAGGAACAAAAGGGGATCTGTCCATCACCCGAGTGTCGACCTGCCGGCACCAGGTCCCCGTTGGTGCCGATGCCGCGGTGCAGGGGCCTCCTACATGCTTTGAGGATTGCGGCAGTTTTCCATCTATGGGCTGGCGAGAGCGAGGCGTAATCTGCACAAAACATCGATAAAATTAAGGTTTAAATGTGTTATTCGATTTTGTTCTTTTTTGACACTACTGTACAACATTAAGACAATGTATTTAATTTATTCTTACCTAATCTGAACGATCAATGAACCTGAATCAGGGGTTTTAATTTATTTTACAAATAACAATAGTTTGGAAAAAAAATAAATAAATACGTTACATAAAAACACTACAGAAGGCTACAGTAAAATCAGAAAACATAAAGTTTTATGTTTTTTTGTGTATGACCTTTTATTTCTGTGGTACTCCATTAACTGTCCGAAATAAGCAATTCCCAGAACCTTGGTCAGGAAGTGATGCTTTTCCAAAGTTACCCAGCTCTGACAATCAATAACCACTTAGCCAAAAGGAGTGACGAGACGGAAATGCACGGTCGTTTGTCTCATTTTACAGAAACTGATAGAAGCAAAACCGGCCAGGGAATTGGCCGGAGGGTATTAGCTAACCCCTGTAGAACGGCTGAACCTTGATAGCTTCATCGAGACAGACATTAGGATGATAACACATGCAGAGTGTGTATCCATAAAACGCTTTGGGCACATACACTGAAAATATATACCATTAATATAATTACAGCAGGATTTACCATCATGCTAATCATGCTAAAAGAATGCTAGTCATCAACGAAGAGTACCAACTGGGCTGCGAAGTCTCCTTTTCAGGCTATGTTTGTGTACAGTATATAGCCCCGTATCACTGAGTTACATCTGAACTGCCTTTTCTTCCTTCTGACTGTCTTTGCTTGCCTTTTGCAGCTCATTGGCTCAATCATCGGTCGACAGGGCACCAAGATCAACGAAATCCGGCAGGTGTCAGGCGCTCAGATCAAGATCGGCAGCCAGCTGGACAGCACTAGTGACCGGCACGTCACCATCACCGGTACCCCGATCAGCATCAACCTCGCCCAGTACCTCATCACCTCCTGGTAAGCTCCAGAACCCAGAGTAATGCAACGCGGCGTCCTCATGGCTAGCCCTGGAGAGGGGGCAAAGCGTGCTTTTTCCCCATCTGCGAAGTCACCGTGCCATCAGGACTCAGAAGTGGACAACATGATTGGCAATTCTGTTCAGAGACTCACATAGATGTCTAGGCTGTTTGTTTGGTGGTTTGCTTGTTTGCGTTCATACACGACATTACACCCCCACTGAAATCCTAGTTAAGCTAGTTCGACTACACAAACGTTAAAACACTGATTATAGATTTAAGAGATACTATCTTGTTATATACAATAGATCCTATTTTAGGTTTTGGGTTTAGCATACATCATACAAAAAATGAAATACTTGAAATGTTTTATGAAAAATGAAATGTATGAAGTACTGAGGCATATGTACAATACCTTAAATAATGTATTTTTGTACAATTTTTATAGTAACCTTTGATCAGAAATGTACCAATTTCCCAACAACTATGTCTCTTTCAGTTAAATACAAAAAATGATTTTCATTAAGAATGCTAATTAGCATATACACTACTGAAATTGTGAGAGTCAGCAATATAACAATTCATTCAATTTTTCCAAACATAATCAAGTAGTCAATTTGTTACAGATAAACGTACAGGGTATTTTTCTCCAGAGATTTTTATTTCAGGAACCTACTAACTGCTTCCAAAATGTTCTAATGCCAAGGAAAATATTTGTGTTTAAAAAGAGTAATAATATTTACTTAAATTAATGTGCTATCCTACTTCATCATTGGGTGTTGGTAGATCCCAGAATGTTTTTCATATTATTAGTATTCAGTTATTAGTATTATTATGGAAGTATGTTTTTAAACAGATGCCATAGTTTAACTACAGTAGCTGCATGAACCACTTTATGATATTAGTCATAGATGTGACATTAGTCATAGGTATGTGACATAGAGGTGAACACAGTATTAATTAAACTATAGTGTAGTACTATCATTAGCAGGCACTTCTATAAAAAGATCAGTATCCAAATAGCATTTGATGTCAGAATAGCGTTACTGAAATTAGATTCTCCTGAAACACAACACAATTTATCCACCGGCAGATTGAGCAGCACTCTTTCAGTGGGTTTTGGTGGGGAGAGCCGGAGTTTTCTTCTGGAAATGCTCCATCCGAACCGTCGACTGCTGAAGGCTCCCGCAGCTCTACTTGCTGCTCGGAAATTAGCTACAGGGGAACTCAATCAGTGTACAGCCATTAACGATATATGAAAACGTGTCGTTTAAATTACGCTCTCTAGCTGTACAGAGTTTGGAAATGATACACGTAGACCTATTTATTCTTTAAAGGTTCAGGAAATAAAATAATCCAAATTAATTTAAAATAATTTTGTTTCCTCTCCCTAAACCCCCACCCGAGCCATCTCCCTGAATTAAACAACACCTCCCCCATGAGTACCAAGGCCCACCCTAAAATAATCTGTTGCAACCTCCAGCAAAACACACCTCTCTTATGATTTTTTTTTGTTCGTTCCGTTATTTTATTATTTAAGTTTGATTTCTTTCTTTAACATGTCTTTTATTTAACCTTCTAACCCTTCTCCATCCGGACCCCTTTCCTATCCCTCTCCCTCCACCTCCTCCTCCTCCTCCTCCTCCTCTTCCTCGTCCCTCCTCTCCCTCCCCCCTGTGCAGTTTAGAGACCGCCAAATCCACCGCCCAGTCCTCTTCCATGTCGACCCCTGTTGACCTCAACATGAGCTTCACCCAGCCCACCTCCCCTGCCTCGTCCTCAGCCGCAGCCTTGGCAGCGATGGGTGGCCTGCCCCATGCTCCTGTGCTGGGTGCTCCCTATGCCCTCCCCCTCTCCAGCCTCCTGGGAATGAAATCCGTCCCCTTCCTAGCACTCTCCGCCCCTGCTGCCACGGCCGCCGCGGCCCCAGCCCACGGGACCCTGGCCTCCTACACCGCAAAAATCTCCTCTGCCAACGGGATCAAGAAACCTGAGAGGCAAAAGTTTGCACCCTACTGATGTTCCCATCTTTTCCCCAAATTCCCAACATCTGTCCTAAGACAAATCTGGGATGGGCCCTTACGTTCTTCTCCTCTCCCACCTGATGTAGCTGTATAGTAAGACTGTATTCCTTTTTTCTTTTTGTTTTGTAGCTTTTTTCATTAACCACAGAAAAATGAGATGGCATTGGCCAATATAGATCATGTAATTCGCCAAGCCTCTTAAGCCATAGACTGTCTCTCTTGTCTGTTCTCTACTTTTATTTATTAACAGTTATTCCCTGAGAGTTTATAAATTAAACACTGGTTACTGATACTAAACCCTAAACGTATCAGCTTTTATACAACGGTGTCTGTGTATGCTCCTGTATACAGTTTCCTGAAGGTTTTTTTTTTAATATATAAATGATGTATAAAAAAGCAAGTTTTTAAAAAAAGACAACTGAAACCTCTCTTTGTGGTATGTTTTTACGTGGTTTTGTCACATTTATTTGAAAACTGTAATTTATTATATTTATTGTGATTATTTCTTTTATTAATAATAATATTTTTTTTAATTGACACCAGGTAAAATACACATAATACCTTCCCGCCCTGGATTATGATGAAAGAACAAAAGATTTTCTTTGCCTCTAATTACAGATTCAGTGCTTCCTAACAGTACGTTTTATTATTATTTTTTTTAATAGGAAAAGTGTGTTACCACCTCTGCAATGTAATTAGAATTAAAAGCCCTGAAAAAGAAATTAAAGTCAGGTTCTTTTTTCATTTCTAAAGTAAGTAGCTAGGAAATAGCAAAAGCTGAATAATCTGCGTGGCGTCTGAGGGGAACCGCTAGACGTACGATAAAGGCGATGCATGGTTACTGGCCCCCACCCTGAAAATAACGCTGCATGTTGACTTGTTGCACCCACCCACACACGCACACACACACACACACACACACACACAGTGGGGTCAAATAAGTGGGAGATTTTAATGGCAAGCTATGCGAACGATAAGATAATGAATTTGGGGGGTGGTGGGTCTCATGATGTAGGAAGAGAAACTGGTAATGCAAGCAAAACCACAGGTGAAACCCTTCAGTAACGCACACCATGCATTGTGATCTGCTGGGAGACATTATTTCTTACGATCGGTCCCTCTTCTGTCTAAGCTCACAGCTTTTTATTTCAAGCGGGTGAGCGTCTGCAGCATCACGAAACTGTAAATTTGTCCCCGAGCACTGACTTTTCCCCGCTGAGCTCGCCCTGCCGTTTCACAAGATGCCTCCTCTTTTTAACTCGAGCAAATTTTGCATGCATACAACTTCATTTAACGTCTATGCAAAACATGCGCCTGCGGTTCCACAGTAATTCCGCATTATGCAACATCGGTAGCTAAAGGGGGCTATCCGATAAGGGCTGTTCAGACGAGTATGAAAAGGTGAGTCGCAGGTGTGAAACAAACCTTCTGCTCTGTGAACCAAACGATCAACAGCTAGTCATGTACTTCATGTAAACTTCACATAAGTCATTGTTATATGTAATGACAGATATGCTTGTCTCTCAATATCTGCATTTGAATTTTATGCTCTTTTGTTGCAGCGAAGGCCAAAAGAAGTCATTTCCCTAAAATAAGCTTTTCTACAAAACTCTGCCATTTTGTGTCCACGTGACTTTTGTCGTGTCTATCTTCTTGTTTTCCGTTCTCCATTTTGCCATAAATAAAAAATAAATATTATGCAGATCGAGGCGCTCAAATGTGTCATATTTGTCGGCGACGTGAAACTTCAGGCGTACGTCAGAAAATGGCCCCGCTGCTTTCGTTGACATTCGGCAGCATTTTCACACCCGTAGTTAAACCCAAAATGGCTTATTTATTGGACTACCTGAAGATGCCATATCAGCAAGTAATTAAAGCCCAAGTCAAGGGTCTTACTACCCAGTCATCACACAGATGAGCACTGGGGTGTGAGAGCTGAGGCGTGTCAGGTGCAGAACGCGTCCATCTGCTGGCTCTAACGGCAGATCCCACAGCAGCCGTCCTGAGAGAGGACCCACTGCTCCTCTGGCTCCTTCCCAGCACCTGAAAGAGACAAAGAAGGCGGCCTCCGGATGAAAGCGGGCTATGAATAAACGTGCTCCCCAACAGCTGTCCAAACACAAACAGATTCTTTCGGGCGTCAGAGCTGAAAAGGGATGAAGAGGCTGCTGATATACAAAGCACAGTAGTGCACAGGTTCACGATGGCAGGAGCTCCGACTCACACTGCAATAAATATAAATTATAAGAATTTAAGTAGTGAGAGGTGTGTGGCTCAGTGGGTTAGAACGCTAACCCTGTGATCGAAAGGTCACTGGCCCAAATCCTAGGAATTGACGAGTAACTTCCCCATTGGGTCCTTGAACGAGGCCCTTAGCCTCCAGCTGCTTCAGGGACAGTCTGACCCTGCTTTTGAGCAAAGTGACCCGCATTAATTACACATTCATACAACCAGATATTTTTTCTACTAGCGAATTCAGATTATGTAACTTCCTCAAGGGTAATGTGATCACGTCTCACGCTGGGGCCTGAACCGGAAACCTTCAGGGGTACGACTCCATATTTTTAAACACTACTCTTCCGGCTGCCCATGGAACTCTGTCACACTGTTGTCACATGCAGAAATGGAAGACCTGGAGCTAAGTTAAAACTGCTCACTTTAAATCTGCAACAGAGGCACGCAGTCTTGTGCTAACACAGTCTAGCGTGAACAACAAATACTATTCGAATTCGAGACTAATAAAAATGGAACAAAGTCTGGGGAAATACAGGAGGGCACAGACCATGATTTACTATGGTACTCTACAGACACGCCGGTATTACAAGCTAGCTGTCTGCCATGAATGACCCAGGGAAGCACAGTAGCATGTAGCAGAGACCCGTGTGCTTTGCAATTCAATGAGAGATTAAACGAATACGTAAAGACAAGAAAAGCTTGTGAGATCAAAGTGGTTCTTCGGTTCATTTGATATGGACGGCTTTAATAATGAATATCAATGACTTTCAAACTGTTTCCGCTGACAGGGCTCTGGAGGGAAACATTTTTGAAAGTAGGAAAAGTGCCAGCCGGCTAATAATGAGTAGCTTAAAAAAAAAAAACTCTGCATCTAACACTAATCAAATGCGCATTGGAAAACTATTTATAAATGGGGGTATTGAGAATGTGCTAGGCAATGTCAACTAAGAGTATATAGTGGGTTGGAAGGCGCATCTCAGTAGTGCATTTGCTTAGCAAGTATTTTCATTTCATGCAGATTATCTTGCGTTGTTATATTTCATTCTCATTTATATTTCATTTATACAACTATCTTGTAAATAAAAAGTTGTTATAATTAAGCACCTTGTTCTGTACTACATACAGCAGTTATGTATGAATGTAGTGTTTAGAGTTAGATTAAATCTTTTTAACGAATATGTGCTAAAACATTTCATTAAAAATATATTAAATTTTAGTTAATAATGATGAAAAACAGCATAATAACAAAGGCTATGAAACAGAGCTTAGCTCTCTTAGCCACATAAAATAAACACCAACAATTATATTAGCAGCGCAAACATGAAACCGCAATCGTGTGTTCAGCACAGGGCAATCTGGCTCAACACGTGTGATTAACATGCACGCACAAACCTTGCTCTCTGAAAGCAGAAGCACAACTGGTAGATATGAGCACATTCCTCCCATTACTGACTCAGTCTGTCCAGTCCAAAAATGTTAGCGCTTTATTTTTCATTTCCATTTAAATTAGCAACCCGTTACAAACATGACTACTTAAGAGAAAAACACAGCTCTCTGTTTTGCTGGGAAACCAGGTTTTGAAAAAACTGTGACTGTAATATTACGTTAAACTGAACATGGCCAGTATTTTCACATAAAGCTTTTTGGTGGATGATAGTTGAAACACATTCTGATTTTTCACATTTGTCCCTTTGGACTCCTGTAGAAAAGTGCACGGAAATGTTATATTTTATATTTCAGCTCCATAATGTCTCTGTTTTAACTGACAAGACAACCATATGCAAAGGGATTCATCGCACTGACCATCCTAACAAACTCAATAAACAAACATGTAATATCCAAATCGATGGAGCCCCACCCTCCCCCCAAATTCTGCAAAGAATTCCAGCCAACTTGTTAGACTCTGCAGCTGTTACCAGAAAAGTAAAATTCTTTGCCACCCTGTGTCACAAGGACAATACACCAAGCTGAAACCGGCAATGCCAACTCAGCCTCTTCCACATCTCAGGCTAAGCCAGATGTGCGGTATAGAAACATCATTTTAATAACTAAATGAGGGTCCTTGAGGCAGATGTGTGTGAATTTCCACATCCAGAATTTTCATTCCTGAGAAATGTAACTCACATTCTTTTGAGAGCCAGCTAATTTAGAATTTGGAATTAAGTAAAACATTGCTTATTTCATTGTTTTCTGTTGTGTCCTAGGAAAAAAATGGCATTTTTCAATCAGATGAAAACAGCTCTAACACTCCACACTGAACTAAAAAAACTGAGCAAGACGCCAAGACTTCTCTTTATCATGAAGCATTGGGTCCATCCTTTACGGTCCCTTGAAAATACCCTAAGCTCGACATTAGCTGAGACTCGAAGTATCCAACTGACGAGCAAAGCCCAGAGGGGAGTGAGAGAGGAAGCTGACTCCAGCCATCACTGCCGCCTTCCCCTCTCAACCGACATCTGCTGGCTCACCATGGAGTTGGGTCATCCGCACCAGAGGTATTTTTCGCACTCTTCTCTCTGTGGGCGCCTCTGCCTTTCCAAAAGAGTCATGCAAGGAAGCACAGCATCCAGGCCCCAAACTCATTCCTCCGCACCATTTCACGGAGGATTATTCAAGACACAGGACCGTGCCGCTTGGGCCTAATGTACCATCTAGGTTCCCTCTACATTCCTCTTTAATGAATGGCACCAGAGACTTGATGATTCTGCATGAATTTTTCATCGCCGTAACTCTCCTCCATTTCCTTGGAAATGACAGCTGGTCGCACCTTACGGATGGGAAACTGCATCAATCACAGGGAAGCTCAGCATCTAGCCTTACTGTAGTTAGTTACCAGCAGCTCCACCACCATGTGACTACAGTTAATTCAAGCAGATCTGTGCGACCTCTGCAGGAAGCATGGTAACTTTCATCATAGGACCGGATCCTGTTCTTCCCCACTGGCAGATAAGTTCCTGTCCAGAAGAGGGTACACTCCTTGAGAATTTAAAACCGTGATCATTAAAGGTATTATGGCAATTCTTCCACAAATGTACAATCTGGCCCCATCACAAAAAATTGGCCAATCACAGAAACTTAAATAATGCATTAAACCACAAGGCTCAGGAGCAGTGAACATTCTCCAGACAGTCTAGAGAAACAGCTACATAGGTAATATATGTAGCATTTATCTCACTGTTTCGCTGAAGTGGTTACCCAATGGCATCTCCTTAAATGATTCAGTTAAGTACCCATGCTGAAGGGCAGCAGAGCAGGGCCACCCCTGGGAAATTAAGCAGACGCCTTCAGGTCAAAAGTCTGCGTCCTTAACCGATACGCCATCATACACATTTACTGCTAAAGAAATGCCCCATTGCGAACGAAACAAAGCATGACAAGCGGTACAGCCAGCTGGAACGTGAACAGAGCTTAACCACGGCTGTCTTTCATGCCTACGGCTATAGCAGAGGCAATTTCATACCTGCGCGAACTTTCACAAAACAGTACATCTACCAAACAGGCCCAGGAAAAACAGCCAGAAGTGGGGCAGGCCACCTGTCATCACGGTTCATCTCCCAGTTGCTATGCTGATGTTCGTTTGCATGTCAAAGATGCAAGATGTCGTTGGCCAGATTTCCTAATGAAGGCAAAGGATTCCGCGACAAACCTTTCCGTAACCTCATATTTACTGACCTCAGCTTTGTGTCTTTCTGATAAACCATTATCAAAAGCCAAAACATTTCATTTGTACCATCACTAACCTCACAGACACAAATGTCTACAAAGATTTTTTTTTAATTATGATGTGGTATGGTGTTACATTTAGCTATAATTATTTTAAAAAGTGTTTCTTTAAAAAAAAAATTCTGATAAATTACAAGGTAATTTCTAGACTTTCTAAGGGAGTTTTTGGTGCATTTAGTGAGAAACAAACTTAACATTTCCCTTAAAGGTAAAAAAAAGAAAAAAAAAACCTGTTCCATTCAGTTCTAATAAAAGCACCATTAGATGATGAATTACTGATATACTTTGAGTCTTTATCATCATAAAACATTACATACAACCGCACATAGCTGAAAAATTAAGGATTAAACATTTCAGACTACAGCAGACATTTCCCTCCCATTGAACTTATTCCTGACATCCACAAAAGAACCCCCCTCCCCAAACACAAAGAATAATCGTCCCCATCCACTGTGGTGTCCTTAAAGGCAAATTAGTCACAGAGGGAACCGACCCTCCCCAGAGCACCTGTTACTCGGACGAGAGACAGAGGAAAGTGAATCATGTGGCCACGCTGCAGGAATGCAGGAAAAGCACTATAGAAACGCCAGCATGGCAGCCTCCCAGTGTATCCCGATAGATTATAGAAGACAGACTCCCCAAACGTAACACAGTGCTCTGTAAAAGGCTACCCCATAACTCAATTCTCATTGCTGATCATAATTAAACTTTCCACACACTGCTTTCTGGAACAATTGTCCTTACAATTTTACCATAATTCTACCACACAGGTACCGTCTGGTTACAACCTCTGTACAGTCACTGGCTAATACAGCAAAACAGAAATGTGCCTTACAGTGCCACCTAGTGGCTGTGACTTTGCCAAAACAAAGCCCTATGAGGCACAGCATCTCACAGTGTCTTTACAGTAACCAACAGCAGCTAGAGCTAGTTGCCTGGATACTACAACCTGAATCCTAACAGGTAACTATGGAGACAGACCTACTGCTCTTTGCCTATTAAAACCTTACATTCTTTTGCTAACTCCCATTATGTGACTGCACCAAGTTTAACCTCTGTGTGAATACCTGGAGGAAAAAAATAGACAAAATAAACTGCAGAAGGATTAAAAATGGGAACATTAAAATGTTTACTGAGTTTCATACAGCATACAGTTAAAATACAAAAGAAAAACCTAACTGAAATATAAAAACAGAGTGTGTACGATACCTTTTATTTCTTCTAAATGTCAAACGCAACATCATTCAGTTGTTAACAAGGATGCAGTCTCTGTGTTGTGCAATACGCATATGGGGACGGTGGATTTTATGAAAACCCTTGGCAACTGAGGAGAGTGCCACCTGCCAACTGGCAGCAGCTACGGCAGAGATCGCGCCGGGAGAAACTTCACGTCTTCAGTCCTGATGCAGAAAGGCCAGCATGGATCCTCAGCTCCTGACAGCTTCCGATCTTCCTCAGTATGTTGGCTATTTAACTGGCAATGGGACAGCATGGAAAACAGCCGGAGGAAACATCAGATTGTGGAGAAGAGAACGGAAAACCTCATTTAAAAAAAAAAAAAAAAAAAGCAAGGGCATACTAAACAGTGACCTCTGTTGGCCAAAATGATCACATGTCTGTTTTGGGTTCCATACACATTTTAATTCCTAAGTGGGAAGAAAAAATAAATGCTGTTTGAATAATAAACCAGTCTGATTATTTAGGCTTACTGGCATGGCACTAGAAAGTTTCTGGGAGGGACAGGAACAGAACTTGTCTGTAGTGTTTACAATAACTGAGGAGTAACATTTGATAAGCACTATAGAGGTAGTTTAATCCTGACTTATCCTCACACTGAATTGCCTCTCCGAATTAAATAAAATAAAAAAAAAAAAAAACAACAAAAATAAAATTAACAGTTTGCTTTCCAGATGAGTGGGATCTGCAGTCTTAAGTGTTACATTCTGGTTGCTATAATCTTGTGGAAGAGGAACACACAAAACACAGAATTAAAAAAAATACAAGACAACAGTTAAAAACATTGACACACAGACAGACGTAGAGATACAGTACAAAACAGCTTTTTAAAAACCACAGCCCTGTTATCACCTACACTTCTGTCCAATATGAATCCATTAAACTGGATCGTCTGCCAAAATATTCAAAAACCTCCCGCATGCAATACTGGAAACAAGTTTTTTAAGATTGTACATTAATTTCTGGAATGATGTTAATAAAATATAAGATTGACCTCAGTACAGGTAACACCTTTTCTACAGTCAGAAATAAAACCCTACTCAGACTGCATAAAAATTCCATTTTTGGAACAATGAACGTCAATTGAAATGTATTAGTGTTAATATGATGAACAAAAAAAAAAAAAACAAATAAAGTGAAACTTTATATTAGTAATCAAGACTTGACTGGAGACAACTGCCTGGTCAGTTTCATGATCTCCCTTAGAGGAATAAGCCCACACCTCATATAGCATCAACAAATCAGAGGAGTCCTTATGGAAGTGATACAGGCTTGATAGTTGCATTCAGTCTAAAAACCCATGAGCTTATTTAGTGGAAATGTCTGCACAAAAAAACTACATCCGATAGAGGGTGGGTTCTCAAACTGAGTCCCTGACGATAACAATCACAAGATGCTCCTCCTCGACCTTGCCCAAAGTCCTCAGGGCCTCCTGGAGGTACTGCTGGGAGAATTCGCAAGGAGGGAAGGCATACAGCATTCCACTCATCTCACGGTCCTTGGCGCCCCCTAGGGGCAGCCCGATGACGCCGGCGGCTTGCTTGTTCCTGAGGTATGTAACCAGGTTGCGCAGCAGGCGTCTTTGCAGGCCGGGTTCCGGTGGGGGCGCGTCCTTGTCGACGGGGCCCTGGACGGCCAGCAGCACCGCATACGCATCTGGACTGCCCAGTTTAATGCGCCGAGTCACCTCATCCAGTTTGGGCTGGTCTAGGCGCAGGCGCTGGGCGATCTTCAACTGGAGGATCTTGCCACCCTGGGCGTTGTTGTCTCTCATGAGGGAGCTGAGGAAGGCAGCCCCCCCTTCAAGCATGTGCATGTTTGTGAGGAAGCAACTGTTCTTGAGCACCAGAGCGCCCTGCCACGCCTGCGTCAGCGTCTGCGCGTACTCTGACAGCGTGCTCAGCTTCTTGCCATCTGCTTTAGGCTCTGTGCTGCCCTGAGATTCCCCTTCACTCTCCCCCACCCGGTGGTTGCGGTCTCCCTCCGCACCACCCCGCACCAACCGGTCCACGCTGGAGTGACGGCTGCTGTCCGGAGTCAGTTCCTTGGGCTCCTCACCAGGTTCTGAGGACCTCCCCCTGGAGCGGTCTGGGCTGTGATCGGGGGAGGCCGCGGCTGAGCCCCGGGCTTTGGGCCTCACCCGCTCCTCCGTCTGCCGGTCGCTGGAGGCACTTCTGCGCTTGCGCCGCTCCTCCCAAGCTTTGCCCTCCCGCTCACGGGGCCACCGCTCCCGGCTGTGGCTGCGGGCCCGGCCCCGGCCAAAGGCATCCGAGCTGTTCCTCCGCTCCAGCACCTTGGGTGGGCTGGTCCAGTCCCTGTCCGACAGGCCCCTCTCGCGGTCACTAAAGACCCCGTGGGTCGGCGTGCGGTCACGGGCCCTGAGTTCGCGCTCCAGGCTGTGGTGGCGGCCGTATCCATCAGAGACCGTGTCATAGTGGCCAGGCAGCACCACGGGCGACTGGTACTGTTGAGGATAGCCGCGCACTTCCTCTGCCTTGGCAAAGTCCACGCGCAGCCGCCGCTCGGGACCACCCAGGGGGAAACCCCTCATCTGAGCACAGGCAGCCTGCGCAGCGTCCAAGCTCTCGTACTGGATGTAGGCGAAGCTGTCGCCCTTGACGTAGTCAATGGTCCTGATGCTGCCAAAGCGGTCGAACTCACGGGCCAGGGCCGCCAGAGACGTGCTGGGGCCAAGTCCCCCCACCCAGAGCCGTGTGGTGGGATTGGCCTTCCCATAGCCTATTTTCACCGGATTGCCGCCGATGACCCGGCCCTGCATGGCCACCTTGGCCCTGTGAGCCATGTCCAGGTTCTGGAACTTAAGAAAGGCATATGCCCCACCTTGCCCGCGAGCTGGCCGCTTGATCACCACCTCTTCAATGATGCCATACTTGTCAAATCCCCTCCTCAGCTCTCCCTCGGACACGTTGTGGTCCAGATTGCCTATGAACAAGTTCCTGGTCGCTCTCTGGTCATCCTCAGGTTTCAAGTCCTCTTCTGGTAGCTGGTACGGATAGGACCGCCCCCTCTCGTCCAGCATAGTGTAGTAATCTAAAGACCTCTCCCGCTCCCGGCTCAGTCCCAGTCCCTCAACGGCGTAATGCCGGAGCCTGCCCTCTCTAATGTTACTCACTCCCGGCCCAGGCGAAAGGGACCGCTGTCTGTACTGGTAAGCACCGTGTAAAGGCATATACCCGACGTCAGGCGGCGTGCAGCTCCGGCGTCTCAGGTACAGGGGCTCCACTTTAAGTGGCCGGTCGTACAGGACTAACCTGGCTTTGGAGTGTCTCGCCTCCTTCGCGTTGTCGGGATGTCTGAAATTCACGTAAGCTACCCTGCCGAGTTCCGGAGTGTGGGACAGCTTGACGCTCACGTCGCCGAACTTCTTGAACTCGTGGAAGAGCCCGTCCTCCACATGCTCGTCGGACAGCTGCGAGCCCAGGTTGCTGATAAGTAGTGTCTTGTACTCCAAGCCCCCGGCGCCTCGGGCGCCGAGCAGCTCCGCGGCCGCTTTACCTTTGGGTAGTACGGCTGTGGTTCGCAGGGGCGGCCGGCCGATCAATCCGAGGTCGTGGAGGTGCTGTCGGTGGTGAGGGTCCCCGCCGCCGCGCTCCTCCCTGAGTCTGGGCTTCTCCCGCTCCCTGCTCCGACTCCGAGCCTGGTGCTTGTGGTAATTTCGGCTCTCAGCAAGCAGCACGGCCAGCGGCGGAGGAGGGCCGTCCTCTCGGCGACTCCCATCTCGGTCCCGATCCCTGTCTCTCATCCTTTTAGCCACAGCTCTAGCAGGACTCGAGTCCCGCTCGGCCTGCCTCTTCATTTTTTTTCCAAATGATGCTCAAACTTTTTTCTTGCGGCTGCAAAAACAACCCGCTCCGAATGCAATTCCACTAATCTCCGTAAACGGTACTCAACTGCAGAAACGATCAAACGGCAGCGCGTCTTTTCGACATCAGAAGCTTTTTCGAGCTTGTTTTAAAATATATTTTTTAAAACATTCTAGCTAGCATCAGTGAGCCTGCACCTAGGCCGCCATCTTGGACAAAAGGAATGTGCGCGCTTCGCCTGTGGGAGGGGCTAGTTTCGACGGAGCGTGTGGAGACTGACGTCATACGGAGCGTACGTCCAAGTTCAGGCAGGAGGAACGTCAGGGGCAAGTACCAAGTTTGGTCTTGTTACCTGTTTGATAGTAAACTGGCTGTATATAGGTAATATGGACGTATGCCTTAAGTTCGCATGTGCCCAATATTGGAAAAACTTTATATTTTAAATCCAGTTGCTGACTTTTCACTACGTCTGTAACTTATTGAGTTAAAAATACCAATAAAAATTGAAAAATAAGTTTACACAAGAGTTCTGAGTGCTTTTCGAAAAAGAGAAATTTGAAATAAGACAAATAACGTCACACCTAAGGCTGACAGGGAATTTAAACTTTAGAAATATTTGGGGCAGACATAGAAACATTTATACTAAACCCATTTTTTCCTTTTTCTGTATTTCCGAGCTGCTGTATATACTTTCTAAAAGAAAAATTATAAAGCAATGTAATGCATTTTCATTGGTTAAGTTCAAAATTAGTCATTCATACTGGTGTTTCAGTGGATCTCGAACCCTGGATGCATATTTTCAACATACATGAATTTTGATAAATTATCAATTAATAATCAAAATTTATCCCTTTATATAATTTGACGCCCAACTATCAGCCTCCCATTATAGGGAATTAAGAGACGCCAATTAGCCTAAATGCATGTCACACAGAGCAAAAGTGGAACTCAAACCCCAAGCAATGGTGCTACCCAATAAGACCCATTCTACCCCTAGGTGCTGTGGGCAAGTTGAATTATTGACAGCCCGACCAAACCTTATTAAATAGTTGATGGGAAGAATACCAGCAGCATTTAAATATCTTAAGAATTATGATGCCAGGTAATTCTGAAATTAAATGGATCATTTATGACGACTCAGCACTTGGACAGGAATCAAGGCATTTCTATTTCAGTCAGCATGGGCATGAGGGACTCATTACAAGGACTGGAATCGTGTACAGCAGGTTCACCAGCTAAAAAGGTGACCATTTCAGCAGATAAAGCAATTTAAAAGTATTAAATACCATCCCAAGGTACATACACATTGTGCCTATTGTGCAAAGTTGAACTGGGACATTTTATTAGCATCAAACTAATGTTAGACTGCTATGTAATACTGATCCCAGTTCAATGTGAGAATAGGATATGTGAGATCTTGTAACAGCCCACCGTCAAAATCTCGTACAAATGTTGCTTTAATGAAGATAAACTGGAGCCCCCTGCTTTCACAACAGATGCACACAAAATTAAATATTGAAGACAATGCTACAGTGCCAAGGTGGTATTGTAATCTTATTTTAAAATACATTATAAAAATTTGTCAGAGCATCATAAAGAATCCACCAACCAGTTCATCTCACCCCTTAATAAGCTAATTTGTTGTAAACAAAGCGTCTAAATATGAATGAGAATTAAGCCTGGCCTTATTCATAAAATATCCTCAAGATTGTTTCAGTTTGTTGCAAGCTGTAACACTTCTGCAATGTTTAAGATCACAAGCAGTGTCTTAAACTAGCAAAATCTCACCCCCAATGCAGCAAACACTGGGAGTCTGATATAACTCAGGAAACAGGAAGTCATATCAATATGATCATAGCTTCGAACAACAATCTTTTCCCATTTTTAATGAAAAACTCTCTTCCAATTTTCATAACATTGTATGCATTCATGACCAGTATAAATGAAGAATGAGCTCATTTTTCATGAATTCATCTTCTCTCTTCTTGGTTTGAAGTGAAGACTTAAATGATTATACATATATATAAAAAAAAATCTATCCCATTCTATTGGGTGGTCCACATAGCACGCATTGGAAAAAAAGGTTACTCTCTCCCCAGCCTTGAAGCCTCTGGCCCCCTCCCTCTTTCAGAGCAATCATTACAGGTCTGTCCGTGCTTTTGCCGCACTGGGTGCGTACTTGGGCATCAGTTCATTGATCTTGCGGATGAAGTCTGACTTCTCCACGCAGCCTTTGCATGCCTCACCCCACTCCTCCAGGATCTTCTTCAAGTCCTTTACCTTCAGCTTCTTTAGATCCACTGAGCTCAGGTCCACTTGTTTGTCTGTTAACAGACAAGTTTCTCTTAGGTGGCATAAACCAGCAAATACAGGAAATACAGCAAATAACCATTATTTTACACATATGTATAATGAGCCTAGTATGCAGACTATTTAATAATTAACAGCATGATAAGAATGTATGATAAAATAAAGAACATACAAGCAATGTTTTTTATTAAACTAACACTTAACACAGGCTCCTATTCTATGGATAGATATATCGAAGCAAAACGTAGAATAACCACCAGTTAATGTCTTGTGTATAAGGACATGTATAAATTTGATTCATTAAATGACTTGTTTACATAAATATAACCAACTATTTAATCATTCAGACACACTGGCATAATTAGAACTGAATTAATTTTGTGTGTGTGTGTGTGTGTATATTATATATATATATTATATATAAATAAAAATAAAACAGTCACAGGCAGGAGGTTCTCTATTTACTTACCATATTTGAGTTCACATATCTGACTGTCCTTTTTCTTCAACTTTTCACAAATTTTCTCCACAGGCACATGATAGCTTAATGGCTTGGAGACCTCATACGTTATTTTGGTTGCCGCGTCATTTGTTGCACCAATGTAGTAACACTGAAAAGACACAGCAGCTGACAAGTTTTAACCAATAACACTTCCAAGGTGTTAGCAGTTTCACCGGATTCCCATCTAAAAGACTCACCAGTCGGTTCTCCTTCCCCTTGGCATCATTGCAAGTCTTGACCAAGGCGTTCTCTATGGCTTCACTGTTAAACTTAACATCGCTGTCTTTCAAAGATTGATAAAACCTGCTCAGGAAGTTCACACACACTGGAACAGTAAAAGAAAAAGATTACTCTGGGTTGCCCTCTGTTAAAGTGTTCAATTGTAGAAGAGGACACAAACTTTTCAAGAAGGCAACTACTGGACAACCCAACTTCAACCAAAATTCATACGTGTTTTTGATTAATCAAGAAAGACCTAATATACAAGACATAATCGTATGGACTATAAATGCAGAGAAAAAATGTATAACTATTGTAGGAACATACACACTCGTTTCCCCTAGCTGGGGCACTCTGTATACGTCTATACATGGGTGTCACTCCAAGACAGAACTACTACACATGTCATCACATCGCTCACTTGGGTAGCTAGCAAAATAGCATGCTAATAGCAGAACAGCCTAGCACAATGTGCCTGAAATCGGCGATTTCACAAGTTATAATTGACAAAATTTACCAAGTACGTCAACTTAACTGATATAATTTAAATCAGTCACGAAATAAATCATTGCGATACGCCTACGTGAGCGCTACCTATACAAAAGCAAAATTACCGAGAACCCGGTGTGACTCCCCCAAAGTATTCGGCGATTCTTAAGTTTACCTTGGGTTAACCCTCCTATGTCAGCAACTAACAGTCTAATTTAGTTAACAGTTTAGGTTAACATTGAGCAAGTAAAGGTGGGGGGAAACTCACCTTCACATTCCCCCTCTTTCAAAGCATCACTGCCGCTCGGTACAAGTACAAGAGCTAAAGCAACAGAGAAACCACTTAAACGCAACATTTTAAATCTGCTACTAGCTATAATAGTATAGTTTTGGCTATAAAAAAATACTTGGCTTACTTATTCACTTATTTCTCACCCGAGCGCACCGGGTACGACACCGGTATATGAGAAACTAGCGCAAGCGGTTTCGATTGAACAACAGCTTCCGGTGTCGAGCGCCTCCCAAAAACGTTCCGATTCGCTGGTGAACAGGGAAGGGCTTTAATTCATCACAACCCCATTTGCTCATTCTCTGAGAGACGACAGAAAGAGAACGCCGATTGGACGAATTTAGTTTATTACAGGGCCAGAGTCCAGTTGGCGCCGTTTAATTGGTTAAATCAAGGTACGATTTTAGGCTCGATGACGTGCACCTAGCGCGGCTCACTAATCTGAACTCCGCCCCTTTTTGATAGATGCTTGAGAAATGCATCACTGTTCAGTTTCAGGCTAGTCAGAAAATGATTAGGGCATCTTCTTCGGACAGAATGGAAGGCAGAATTTCTTTAGGGAAAAATCACAGCAATATTATGCATCATATGCATATACATATTTTATTAGTAACCTAGATAGAATGAAGAAGGTAAATTAATGTACTGTAATCGCGGAAAATGGAAATAGGTTCCCATCTGAGTAAGATCCATAATGGAATGTAGAGAGATAATGTTACAATGCAGGATTTGGGATGCCCTAGAGTGTGGTAAATCCAAGTGCATTCAACATCCATTAACAAATTTGCTTTAAGCCTTATAATTTCACTTGGTTCAGATTGTAAATGCCGAATATACTATATAGACAAAAGTATTGGGATACCTGGCCGTTTCACCGACGGGAACTTTTATGGTATTCGATTCTAAATCCTCAGGTATCATCCGGGCTGCCGTAAGGCGGGGAAAAGTTAGGACGATTCCAAGGGCCCTTGAGTGACAGAGAGGGCTAGAAAAATTGGAAAATAACTGCATTGGTCTGGACTGTGGGGCCCAATATGATATGCTTTCATGTGGCCCAAAATCTCTAGCAAGGCCACTGAGCATCAATATGGTGTTGGTCACCCCTTTGCAGCTGCACTAGCTGCCACTCTTCTGGGAAGGCTTTCTACAAGATTTTGGAGTGTACATGTGGGAGTTTTTGCCAGTTAGAAGAGCACTTGTGAGGTCAGGCAGTGATGTTGGATGTGAAGGCCTGGCTCTCAATCTCTGTTCTAGTTCATCTCAAAGGTGTTAGATGGGGTTGAGGTCAGTGCTCTGTGCGGGCCAGTCAAGTTCTTCCACACACCAGACTCACCATGTCTTTATGGACCTTGCTTTGTGCAATGGGGCACAGTCATGCTGGAACAGAAAAGGACCTTCCCCAAACTGTTCCCACAAATTTAGAAGCATAGAATTGTCCAAAATGTCTAGGTATGCTGAAGTATTAAGAGTTTCCTTCACTGGAAAACAACCCCATACCCCTATCCCTCCTCCACCAAACTCTGCGATAATACCACTTACAACTGACCGTGGAATATCTAGCACAGAAAAAATTTCACAAACTGACTTATTGCAATGCTTGAATTCACTAGAGCTCTTCAGAATGACCCATTCTTTCACAGATATTTGTAAACCTGACTGCATGGCTAGGTGCTTGATTTCATGCACCTGTGGCAATGCGTCTGAATTCAACGATTAAGAACTTGTGTCCCAATACTTTCGTCCATATAGTGTAAATTTGTGCTTGAAAATGGTCTAGGTTGATAGGTTGTGTTTTTTAAGTAACAGAGACAGTCCATAATGAAATTAGAAAGTTTTATTAACTGTAGTGCATGATACTAGCCTTCGAATGGATTGTATCCAATATAATCTATTCATTTCCCCCTGTTTAAATAATTACTCTGTTTAAATTATATTCCCATTTGTATATTACAAAAATAGAGGCTTTATCCCATTTAAAGTTTTTAAATTGATAAATGCATTTGTAATGTAATTAAGAAAAAATACCCATATACCCATTGTTTAATAATTGTAAACAAGTACAAGTAATTTAATTTTCATTCCTGCACACTAGATAACAGGAAGCACAATAGTTGATCAATATGCCAATTGTGTAATTAGTTTTTTGTTACTTTTTATCCGGTCAAGTTTAATTAAATTTTATAGCCAGATAGCAATAAACAAATTCCAATAATACACGGTGGCACAAATGAGTCGGTAAAACATAATTTTTAATGTTAGGCATTATTAATGAATTCCACATCAACGCGGTTAAGTGAGTAGGAAAAAAATGTGTGTATTTACATCTAAAATCCACATCACAGTTTATTCATGCTAACACAATATATACAAGAAAGTACTTTTCAGAATGCGTATACAAAGATTTTTTTTTGTGTGTTTTCAGCTTCTCCACCATATTTGTCTTTAACGCAAAATACACAAAATAACAGTAACAGGAGGCGTTTGAAAGTGTCACCGTTTTTTAAACACATTTACATCATAAAGTACAATGCAGACAATTAATCACAGTCTATACATGGTTTTCCCTTCTTAAACCTTATAAATAGACAGATTTTGGAAGGATTATTTACACAAAATAAAGCCAAACTGAATGGTTTTAGCAACTGCAGTGGTACTCAGAAAGGTATCCCATTTCCCACAACACTCTGGTAATCTAGTCTTATAATGGCATCTAAAAATACAACTGCTTCCTTTTAAACCACACACCTACCCTTGTGAACCTCAAGATTAAAATTCTGTCACACTCAACACCCGACCTGTAAATACCTTCTCCAACCACCCATTCTCAAACATGCTTCCATTCTCTTCAATTAAAAAATGTAAACTCACAGACGTATTGTCTTGTTACCACTAATAATAATAGATCTATAAATATAGTCAGTAGTTCAAGAAAATGTTTGCTATATTATTGGAAAACCTGATTCACATCTTAACCTATCTTCCTCCGTCATTAATCTGTACAAAGTTACAGTTCAGCCAGACTAGGCTGTAAAAGTTCTGTCTAACCTTATACAATTACACAAATTAAAATTAAAGTCAAAGAAGTCAAAGCTGTCAGTGTTCCTTGTCAATACAATGGCTTTTCCACCTTTCGTCAACAAAAACATGAGGACGCATATGAAAATCAAAATGACTTTCTCATAACCTGACTCTATGCATACAGAATGTAGTGTGTGTAAATCATTTTTTTTGTATTAAACTTCATTTAAAACAAATCCAGGTCAGTAATTTTGCATTTGGCCAATATATCAGTCAAAATATTCTCCATGAATCTTTCATCTGAAGAGTGTAATGTTTCCCTGATGTTTACCATTTTGTTGTCATAGACACATTTTATAACCCATAGTCGTGAATGAAATCATGCACTTTTCATAGTAACTCATCCCTTATTTTGTCACGTATCTGTACGATAGAGCAAGTCAAAAGGCCACAATAGTAATTAGTACCTACAGGCATATCAAATATTTTAGGGTAAATGAGGAACAGAAACCTTACTGCAAGTGGCATTATGTGATTAAATTAAGTGCTGCGTCAGTGACACATTTTTGAAAGCAAACAGCCTAAAATGTTACGATTGTTTGGACCTATGGTCACTTAGAGCAGTGAAAATTGCATATATTGAATAAAAAACTAAAGAAAAAAAAATGTTTAATGCAGATTTTGGAGTTGTTCCCCCGGTTAGCTCCTATCCCATAATTAGCTCAAGTTATGGCCACATTATAGTTAAGTCTACTTAGAGAAATTTGTTTATTACAGAAATGATTCCAGGTGTTTTCCCAGTTTTCCCAAGAAAACAAGAAGAAAATCAGCTGTAGCAAAGACCGTACAGCTCCTATTCAGTGGAAAGGACAATCTTCAAGTATAGTAATCGGTTAGATACGATGTATATGAAATGTATGCATATCACGTGTTCAGTGTTAGCTTGCAGCATGTTAGTGCTGAAGGACACCTGAAGGAAATAAACCTCGTTACACCTTTCATAAGTAATTTAAAAAAAAAAACCCAGCGCATCTTTATGGCCTGGACGTGCTGTACCTAATCTTACCCAGAGGCACACGTACAGCTTAGGTACCCTCCCCTACTCCAGTCAAGCACTGTGGTTTCAGATATAGCAAAGGGGGGCAAAAAGGTAAAGGCAGTTTTACTCATGAGCATTTTATGGCAATGCCAAAGTATATTAAACCCGCCCGGTAAACAGCTTTTAAAAGGCATCAGGGGAGGGGAGGTGGATGGACTCTTCCAAACCAAAACCATTGACATTTCTCACCACTCCATTTCGAAATAATGCCCCTGACAAAGAACTGAAAAGCTGCTGGCACTCTAAACGCCAACCAAGGGCTTCTCATCCATCTCCAATAAATAAGCAACTCACGATCGGATAAGACAAACAAGGTTGCGTGTGGTGCATTATATAGAACAGAAGAAGAGATATTTACACAGACGTCGAGCTCATATGTAAGTACGCGGTGAGACCCGAGCCGAACAGCCTTACGCATGGGGCAGAAGGACACCCCCCTCCTGTTCTCAGCTGTGTTATTCTTTAGCAGAGTTTGCAGAGCCACGTTCACGACACGTGTCAGCAGTACCAAGAGTCATGGAAGCGAGACGAAGAGAGTCTGAGCGTCCACTGACGTAGCTTACAGGCATCACAGAGCACTTGTAAAGCGGATTCACAGGTGGGTTGCCGCAAGCTTGTTGGCTCCGGGGCGAAGCGGGGCACGGCGTGCCGACGTCAGCCCGCAGAGCTAACCATGTATCGATATTCAGAGGAGAGGAATCGTGTAACAAACAGCAACAACTACTTAAAAACAAGAGGTCCATGACAGTTTGTCTCCGCCCCCGTCTCAGCTGCCACCTGCCATTAGTCTGGTGAAGTCATGTGATCTGGAAGGGGGCGGTGTCTGAGCAATATAACTTATTTCTGCACTAGGGAGAGGAACATGCGCACACAGTAATTATACAAAAAGTTGAAATTGAAAAAAAGTTAGAAAAAAATGACAAATACAGCAGTTAGTTATTTTTTCATTTAAATAATAACCTTCAGAAAATATCTCCCCCCCCCGAATTCCAGTGCACTTCATCAAGCAGCTGAAGGGCACATTCAGCCCTGTCTTGCATATATTTCATACAGAGAACCACCGTCCTCCTCAATCTATGACATAGGGATTTATTAATATACGATATATCTATTTCTATAATAAATTGTGGAGGACTAGATTTATTTTTTAAAAAATATATATTTTATTTTTTTTTACCAGCTAAATGAAAAATAATTCAAATTCCCAAAATAAAACTCAGCCAAACTGCAAAGTGACATCTTTAAAAAGCTTTTGAGTTAGCCGTCCCTTTTTATTATTTAAATGGTATTTAATTGGACTATAACATGTTTGGTAGGAGGGTGACTGCGACATGATAGAGCCTCTTATGGAATTGCGAGATCTTTTTTTAGCTTAAATATTTTAAAACAACTGGTCTGATTGTCTCAGTTGCTTGATGGAAATTGTTAATGCTTCTGTAATAATTTAAATAATTTCCATGTAGCTTCTAAATTTAGATTACAAGTGTAACATAACTAATATTGTAAAGTTAGAGATGATCTAGACAATAGTTTTCTAAGTATTACTTGATTTCTGTAATGTTTGTATCTTGAAATATTTTTTTTATTTAATAAATCTTTTTAAATTATATGCATGGATAATAAATAACTAAGTGCTTACTATATATTTTCTGAAACAGATTTATGATAGACCGTTCTGTCTGAAATGCAGGCTGCTTGTGCATTAAGTATGGCAAAAACACTAGCCTTGATATTTAACAGTTCACAGAATGAAATACTCTTACAGAACCAGAGGTGTCACAAGAGAATGACATTCAAACACCTCGACTCTGAATTACGGAAGGATGCAATGCTTGGGTTTTAGCTAATGGCTGAAGTACCCATTGATCACAATGCAAAAACACAACATTTTGAGTTTCCTAATGGAGATCCAGATCCATTACTAACACAAGCTAAGAGTAAACCAATGACCAGTGTTGAATACAGTGTTCCCGGGATGTTCACTACAGGAGTTACTGTTCCACGTGCAAATGGATCCGATGGAAATGTGCCAGCCTGTTGGATTTGCCGCCTGTGAGAATGCGGACATTTTTTTTTAAGATCTCTTTGTGTTTCCGTACAATTGGAATGTTGGTGGGCAGTCTCAAGATTCCGAGCTGGAGGACTGGAATGAAACCCACCCTCACCCCCTCTCCATTTATGACTTTGGGCTCATCCGTTTCCTGGATCTCCCTCCAGAACCCCTGGCCACAAAGAGACGCCGTCTGTTCTGGCCACCCTACTCCTCACTGATGCCGTGCTCCCATGCCACTTTGGCTTGCTCCTCCTTGTTGGTGAGAAGTGGCTGGGAGATCTTCCGCGGCATGGGGATGGGCCGTGCCATAGGTCGGAGGTCCTCCTCAGGGATGCAGCCCTCCCTCAGGTAGGGCTTGGGCGGCAGGGCCGGGGGCGGCTCGTGGTGGTAGTGGGCGTGAGCGTGGACGTGATGGTGCATATGACCTTCCTGGGCAGCGGGGATGACTCCCCCGGGGGCGGAGTAACTGCGACATGGTGGTTTGACGGAGTCGAGAACGTCGGGCTCGGACACGCTGTAGCGGACGGGGATGTAGGATGACTCCACGTCCTCATCTGTGGTCCAAGCCTGGCTGGGCATGGAGTCCAGGGTGTCTGTGCGGGCAGGCTGCTCAGAGGACTGCCCGAAGTTGCTCTCGCTCAGGGAGGACACGCCGCTGCTGGCGCTGCCCGATAGTGTGGAGTTACTGCCATCCAGGCCGGACTGTGGGCTGGTGGGGGAGGCGGGGATGGGGTGCAGAGGCGACTGCGCGGGTGATGAAGCAGCAGCATCATGGGAACAAAAGCAAGACGGGTTGCATCAGTGAGTCCTCGTTAAGTGCAAGTCTGTTGGTGCTATAGCTACACTCAACTTCCTGAAGCCGTAAAGGCGTTAAGCTGGACAAGTTCAATGTGTTCATGATACTTTTACTCTGAAATACAGAAGCATGCATGTTTTTATAACATCAGTCAGAGTGAGTGCTCATGGTCTAATACATAGAAGTATGAAAACACCATAAAAATCATAGTTAAAAATAACTGAAAATAGTTTTTTTGTATGAGCCTAAATGTTTATGTTCATAGTCTTAACAAGCAATTTTTTTACTGGCTAGCAAGATCTCTCATGCACAATACATTAATGCTAAAAAATCCAATGAAAGAAAAGATCAGCAATGAAAGCAATGGCGCCACACACACACACACACATGCATGTGCATGCGCAAACACACATACACACATACACACACACACACACATAGACAGACACACACATGCATGCACGCACACACACACAAACACACTCTGCATATCTGCAAATCAGTGTGGTACAGTTCTGGCTCAGAAAAACATGTGAAGGAAGTGACAGAGAGACACTTGGGATCGAGTGAAGAATGGAGTAGGGCGGGGGCAGACAGCACAGCTTCCTGGGGTACCTTTCGTAAAGAGCGTGCAGGGAGAGCCGGGGGGAGGTCGCCGATCTGGTGGTGGAAAGCATCAAAGTGCATCGAGAAGTGCCCTAAAGGGGAAGACAGCAGGACAGTGCACTCAAAAAGCAAAACCGGCACGGCCAGCTGAACATATGAAGCAGGCAGCAAGTTCCTTCAGCAAGCTCGTTTGACCTTGGATGGGTCGGTGGGGTATGATGATCACTTTGAGAAACACAAAGAGACAAGGGAGAGGCAAAGTGTGGAAACCGCCAAGATCCGAGATCCAGACACGTACCAATATTATCCACAGTAAATGCACTGATTAGTAAAGATCACTGATACCTTTTTTCACTTTTTATATCACTCTATCTCTCTCACACAGAGTATTTTTTTTATAACGGAGAAGAGACATTTTTTGATTTGACCTGGTATTTTTGTACAGGGTTTTTTTCTCTCATCACTTACAATAAACACTCCTTACTACTACAGGAGCTTGAAAAATAGGCTTACATTCAAGGTCGTCTTTGCTCATAAAGATTTTATGCTGTTTCTTGTAATTTTTTGGCTGATAGCAAAAACACCGTGTCTAGATGTTTACATCGATTTTCCACAACTGTTTATTGACTTAGGAGCCCCTTGTGGTCTAAGGTGGGGTTTTCTCATGGAGGGGATACCTGCAGTCCCTCACAGTGCTTGTGCACAGATGGGCCAGATGTGATATGAGTTTTATGGTTGTACACGGACAGGCTACATGTGAGATGAACGACGTGTTTGTACACGGACAAGCTACATGTGAGATGAACGACGTGTTTGTACACGGACAGGCTACATGTGAGATGAACGACGTGTTTGTACACGGACAGTTTACATGTGTGATGAAGTTTGTTTCTGTACACGGACAGGCTACATGTCCAGTCCCTCAGCAGGGCCTGCTGACAGTGGTACAGTGAGTCTTACCGGGAGGCAGACTGCGTGGTGGAACTGGGGGCAACATCACGCTCCCCACGTGGGCCGACAGGAAAGGCAGAGCCTCCCTGGTGCCGCTGTCCAGACTCCAGCTGCTGGGAGCTGCAAGGACTAGCAAAGGAACATCAGACCTGTGAGGACTTACACAAAGCATAGGCTTCATGTTCCTCTGAATCATGGATCAAGCGCGATGGAAAACCATGGTTATCGTCATCATTACTGCTAATACAGACATTACATCACATACTTTTACTGGTCCTCCGATTAGATGGATCAAGGCTATTGTGTCATTAATACCCCAGGAATACGATGATAATAGTAGTAATATTCTACTGCTAACAACAACAGTACAATGGCTATTGTAGTGTTTCTATCTCACAGTTACAATAATTAATACTTGTTATAGCACACGTTCCTTTGCTACTATTCATGATTCAGCCCTATTACATGTTTTATAGCTTTCTCAGTTTTTATGCTTCTGCGCTTCACTGTTTAATAAAACATACATAGCTCTTAATATATTTTACTGAAGAGTTATGCAATATATATATGAAAGAATCCATAACCTCCAAGGTACTATTTTATGGACAAAAAGCAACCATTTGCTAGGATGTAATACAATATGTTAGGGCTTGGATGAGCGGTGGTCTGAAAAGATGACATGATTAGTAAGATTTATGGCTCGGTGTGCATTAAACTTTGTGTCTGTTTTGCAAGATATTTCAAAATAACCATCTGGACACTGATCTAAAGGTAGATCTGAGTTACTGAGAACATTTAACAAAGGAATTAAGAACAAGGACTGAGAGGAAGATATTACCCTTCTCCGCCACGGAAAGGTTGGGGTCGCTGCACGGCTTGCAAGGGCCAATCACCTGGTGGAACAGGGCACGGTGGAAGTTGGTTGGCTGCAGGCAGAGGAAGAGCTGAGAGTCACACAGGAGGGACTGCCGAACGGCGACGAGACCAAAACCAAATGGACAGACGGACTCTGTACCAATAACTACCAAGCCTACACTAAAACCAGAGCAAAACGGCCTTTTTCTCAGTTTCAGTGTCAGCATAGTGTACTGTACGTTGCCTTTGTAGGGTATTTTATTATGGACAATTTGAACATTTCTATATTTTTTTTTACCATTTTATTTACTTTTTTTACATTTTACTTTACTATGGGGAACACATTAATTAATTTCATTGCCTGCACCTACCACTGTTTGGCATACTATTGCACATTTGACAAATAAAATTTGATCCGATTTGAAGCAGAGTTAGGGGAGTGATGCAGCACCCCCACCTGGCCATTCTCCGTCATGGCTGGATACATGGCGCTGCTGGGCCTCTCGCGGTGTGGCGGGAGCAGCATCACCATCTCCCTGTTGTGCCTGTATTTGTCTGGCAGCGACGGGGAGCCTGCCGCAGGGGAGAGAGAAGGAGCAGGGAGTCCCGGGGCATCGGAGAAGGACCATGATGTTGTACCCTCCGCTCAGGCCAGGGCTCCGCTGGGCCGCTTACCATGGCCGAGTATGTGTGGCTACCAGTGGTCGAGTTGTAAAGTCAAAAACAGTTCCGGTGGTTTCTAACTGAGGAATGAATATCTTTAGCAAGAAGTTACTTGCTCAAGTCAGCTGTTCGCGATTAACTGAAGCTATCAGCATACAACATTTATTTAATGGGGTCATTTTTAAAAATGAAATATCCTTCTGCCATTAAAAGAATCTCATGTCTTGCACAAATTAACCTTCTGAAAACACCCTGGCTTTTAACAGGCTTATTGCAGTAAGTTCCTTCCCCAGCTCAGTGTAGACCTGTGCTCATTCACGCAGACCCCAGAGCTGTCACCTACCTCTGGTGCTCGAGGGGGCGGAGTTCATCATCTGAGAGGGGGCGGAGTGAGTGGAACTCAGACTGGAGGAGGAGGGGCTGGGCTGCATTCAAGAACAAGTGCCATGTGAAGAGCCCATTATGCAAGGAAGAAACATAAAAAGGTGTTTTAAGATACAACAACTACAATAAAGTGTAACATAAAAGTGATGATGGGGACAAGCCTAATGCCCCAAAACGTCTCCACAGCCATCAGAACTGGCCTGATATCTAACTGCTCTGTGGTGATTAACAGCTAGGGAACAGGGAGACACCGGGGAACACACCTGCATCCTGTACACATCCTCCGGGTGCTCCAACACCATGCCGTCTGTTAGGATGACCAGGTTGCCTGTCTCACTGGAGGTGTGAGAGGACAGTGAGGATGTGGACTGGCGGACAGAGCCCAGCAGGCTGAGTGGGCTGGAGAGAGAGAGACAGCGAGAGACGGGGACAGTGATGGGCGGGCAAGGCGATGGGATGGGGGCAGAGCATCAGGACCAATGGGGTAGGTGTGGGGGGAGGCCAAGACAAGACGGAGGCAGAAGAC
>JAODKC010000130.1:3696779-3708628 GCA_026777985.1 Mormyrops attenuatus | reverse complement strand
GGCAATTTCAGGTCCAGAAAGTAAAAATCCAGACCAGGATTTTGTTTCAACCAACCACTTGAGTACTATTTGACTGTTTACGCTCAGCTGGTTGGTTGAAACAAAATCCTGGTCTGGATTTTTACTTTCTGGACCTGAAATTACCACCTCTGCCTGCCTGTTGTCTTTGCAGCCATGTGTGTTTCACTCTGCTTGACAGACATCTGTGGGCGGGGCCCACCTTTGCATTGGAACGCCTGCATTCCCCGGGCTTGCCATGCTTTTCAGTGTATGGCCTCTTCCAGCTCCCCGGCCTTACTCACCTGTGCCTGTGCATCATCTTCAGGCTCTCGGGACTCATGGGGCTGTGGGGCGCCAGGAAGCCCCGGGGGGCGCTGTTTCCGGAGTAGGCCGGGCTCAGCTTGTCCAAGCCGGGAAGCCCCTGCAGGATCACGTAGAAACACTGCTCTGAATATTGAGACTGCCCCAGTGGCTGATTCACTGGAATGAACAAGCTATTCATTGGTACATCTTCGGTTTATGCATTAAAAACAGTCCTAGCTGCCAGTATTGAGGTCACACCATGTTGTGCATATAACATGGTGTGACCATGTGCAAGATACTGTCTTTAGGCTAAAGACCCTGGCACTCTAATACCATCCAACCATCCATTTTGTGTAACTGCTTATCCTACTCAGGGTTGCGGGGGGGGGGCTAGCCTATCCTGGAGGCTACGGGTGCAAAGCAGGTAGCAACCCAGGATGGGGTGCCAACCACTGTGCTGATCCACACTGGAATATATTTCTCCTCCGAAATGACTACAACCTGAGTGTAAGAACAAGAGCTGGGGTGATAGAGAAGCAAGTTTTGTGAGTTGAGAAACACCCCTCACATGGTACAGGCTGCTCCTCATCATCTGGAACTGATCTATCAGCTTCTTGTGCAGGGGCCGCATTTCTGGGTGCACCAGCTTCTCATGGACGGCCAGGCCCACTCCCAAGATGTGAACCTGCAAGAAAAAGTACATGTGAATGAAGAAGCACAGATGACAAAAGCAGTCGCTCTACTGTACAACTCCCACGTTACCAGAAGAATGAGCCTCACCTGCTCCTGCATGAGGTCTTTGAGCTGGCCGATCTTCTCGGTGTCCTCTGGATGACTGCTAATGTACTCCTTATCGAAAAACGCCTGGACCAATATACAAAGTCACTTCCTGCGGCTTCTTAAACAGCTCTCCAGGACACGCATGTCTTTAGAAGAATTAGAGGATGCCACCTACCTCTTGGTACCTGGCAATGCCCCCATTGACAGCTGCATCAATGACCCCGTTCAGACACATGCTGAGCAAGTTGACGTTGCCGTGGAGCTGCTTGTGCTGGTACTGTGTGATCAGCGTACGGAGCTCCTGGTTCTTGTTCTCCACCACATATATCGCATTCTCCAGGGGACTCACCTCCACCTGCCACAGACACATGGCAGACATGGCTGTCAGCAGCTCAGTGATATTGGGCGGGGTCACACTGAGGTCACCCAGATGAAGCCATTGGATTGTTATGTGTGTGATCTTGGAGCCGTCTACTCACCAGCTCTCGTTTCTCCACCTCAAACCAGCGAGAGATGCCGGGCAGAGGGTGTGTTAGGACCAGGGTGGTCCTTTCAATCCAAAGGCTCTGGACACACAAGAGAGGAGCAAGCTAGGTAAGAACCAGACACTGATCCCCCACCTCAAGACTTTTCCTATCTAGTCTGACAGCTGTCAAACTCTATAGGCCTCAATTCCTAATTAAAAATGTAATGAACTGCACAAGATGGAGACAGTAGCCTAAAGCATGGTTCCCCTTCATCCTCAGAAGCCTTAGGGTTAAGCATCTTGGCGAAAACAGCAGATATTGTGGAAAAAGGTGGATCTTGGTTGACCTTGAACTCATTCTCTCTGTCTTTAGGGCCCTTATGGAAGGGCCGGTCGTATCGGAAGCGCCGCACGTTGTTGACCCGGTAGAAGCTCTTGATGCGGTCTGGCACACGGTCCAACTGGAGGACGTCCGCACTTTCAGGCACTGGTGTGACAGCGTAGATTTGGAGGTCTGCAGGGCAGCTTGTCAAGGAAATGCCATCGCATGTGGTAGATACTATGAGAACATCAACTTTACACTGACCTTACACTGATTCGTGGCTTACTGTGATTAATGATGCCAACTCAGAAAAATTCAAAAACACATTCGTAACAACTTTTATTTCTTTCAGAAAACAGATGAACTATTAAAAAATACTTGCGGGGAGCCCAACCCCCAGGTTGGTTGTTTTGCAGTTCCTTGATAATACTGCAAATAGGTCATGAGTGTCATGATGAGAACAATGACACATTGCACCAGAATGACACACACATGTAATCAAAGTGCTCATTATAAGAGAGACCGTGCATGTTCTTTAACATTTATGGATACACTGGGCATCACTCTGTAAAATGGACTCGTCTGGTTGGTTGGGATGCTGCATGGCAATAGCTTGTGGGAATTCTCCCAGCATCCTCTGCTGGAAGGCTTCAAGCCTCTCATAATCATGTCCCCTACAAACAAACTCCTTGTTCTATGAGAAAAATTAAATGAAGCAAAAAATTAGTAAATAAACGTTTCATGTGTCGCATGTATACGACTTTGTAAAAGCGGTCTAACTCACCCTGAGGAAAAAAGGGAATTTTCTGCCATAAAATCCCACCCTGAAGAACTCGGGTTCGAGCCGTTGCTGCTCCATGATGTTGTCATAATAGGCTGCCTCCATTTTCTACCAATGACAATATGGAAAATATCCTTAAGAGTACAGTTGTTAAAAGAAGGCTTCTGACTTGCTATTCATTTCTTATAGAAATAAATGCTTACTATAATGAAGGAACAAATGAACAAAGGAAGGAACAGAAGTGTAGGAACAAAGCCCAGCTATAAATTTACATAGTCTACACCAGAGGGGACCAGTCAGCAAATTTCATCGCCAGGGGACCACATCGACAGTGGACCTTGGCTTTGTGATGCTGATGAAATTTGGCCCTAGGGGAACCTAGTTGGGGACCCCTGGTCTCCATTGACATGTTGTTCACTCTCGTTGAAAACACACAAGAAAAACGATAGCCCTCGGCAGAGCTGTCACTCACCCGTATCCAGCTGAGACTCTGATAATCGTAGAGTGCTTCGTACTGGAAGGCTAGCTCCCGGCACAAGGGGATTCCATATTCCCAACACTGCAAGAAAGCGAGTTAGGCAAGTCTCACTGAGGGAAAAATATGAAACTGTTCCCGACTGTGCAAATTATACAACTCCTGTTAATTCCCCTGTTTTGTATTGGCACGACAGCATAGTATATAAATGTAAAAAGCCGATCATAAATTTAATCTCTCAGTAAAACTGCTACTATGTCAATAAAAATACATTTTCTGCAGGGAAGTGTGATGCTTGATGCATTACTTGAAGCATCTACACTTGGTTCCACGACTGCCCATCTTGGCTCGTCTGCTGCACAAATTTGGGCATCCCTTTACAGATGCCCACATGTGTGTTCATTACCTTCCCTTTGTTGAAGTAGTGGATGACCTTGCGGCAAAGACCCTCCTTACGGTGCCACTCGCTCTGGGCAGGATAGTGTAAGAACTCCCTGAGCGGTCGGTCCTCCCAGTGGAGCAGTTCCCAGTACAGCAGGAGTGTGAATGCTGCCTCTGCAGATTCGGGTGGTTTTGAAGAGGGAAAAAAGGAAAAGATACAAGATTGCCCGGGGCTTTGTGAGCAGGACAGCTGCTAAGTGTCCTCACAAAGGCCGGTCCTACCTGTATAGTTCTCTGCCTGCAGGTGCATGTCACACAGCTTGTGAATGTAGCGAATGTACATCTCCTCTTTATTTATCTCCGACTTGTAAAAGTTCTAGAAAAGACAGCACACACAGATCAACTGGGCTCTAATCAGACACCGGGAACCACTGTCAGGCACAACAGGCAGGCCCATTATGGTTCAGTCCAACACCAACCTGCAGATCGATGGAAAGTCAATGTATACCACCTCAGAAGATGTGTTTATAAATGTCAAGAGAGGTCCTTCAACTTACGAGAAGGTTTACAGTGCAGCCAATCTTCTTGTTTTCTGTCTCATCTCCCTTCATGCAGTCCCTGGTAAGAAAACCAAAAACATCCCATGTGTTCCACAGGCCTTATATCAGTACAGATAACCATCTGGAGAACGTGGCTTTCCTCCCTCTTGTCTGCTTTACGCACCTGTAGTCCAGCAGACGTTCCATGAGACGGGTGACCGAGGTGACAAAGGAGACCCCCGTCTCGCGCCAGGTCTCCTGCTCGATCTTCTCAAGGAGGCTGGTGGCAGACCGGAGGGAAATTAGGTCAGCGCAATTCTGAGGGGGCGGATAGCAAAACACACCCAGAATGCATGCCAATACACACGGTGGGGCGGGATCATCGCTGGTATTAGTACAGGCTTGATCAGTAGAAATGTGTTATCTTACCTGGGGTAAGGCCCAAAGAGCTGAGTTCTAATGCCGTGGTAGCAGAGAGCAAAGCAAAGACAAGAGGGTTACTATCCATGTGAGAGAGCGCTGGGGACAGGTTAACACTCACACCACCCTTTGGAAATGGGCAGGAGAGAAGGGGGGGATGCAGAAAGTGTGCGTCTGCAATGGTAGGTGCCCGGGTGGAGGGGGTGTGCTTACAGCAGGCCGAAGAGCTCGCGGTAGTTCTCGTCCCCCTTGCCCTCGGACACCAGGCTGTCCAGCTTGTCGATAAGCTCCGCCTCCACCTGGAGCGGCGTGAGAAAAGAGAAAAGCAGTGTCAGGGAGATGGTCAACAGGGGGCGCTGCCACCAAAGGGGTCAGCCAGCTACCACGGGGGTGATGTGCGGAGGGTCACATGGAGCTTTGGAGAAGACTGGCCTGCTTGAAGTTGCCATTCTTGCGCTGCTCCCAGTCCATCATGTCATGGAAGATGGGTATCATGATGTTGCGAACCTCCGCTTGAGGAACCAGCGTCACGCCCAGGAAGGGCCCGATCATGCCAGGGATGAAATGGATCTTGTTCTCACCTGTGAGGAGGAAGAACACGACAACAGTTTAAAAAGACTCTCTTTAGATTCCAACACTTTGGAAGCACATGTTAAAGACAACTTCAACAAAGAGGCAACGATAAAATTTTATGATTTGTCACAGTACTACTGTATCCTTCTTTAATAAAAAAAACTCCCCCACTATCCACAACTTTATATCGTCCATTAAAAAATTAAAAAGAAGCAGAGAATAAGCTTAAAGCCATCAAGGCTAATGCTAGCAGGATGAATGCAGGTATATTTTTGTAGTATCGGTATTTCACATTTATAGAGGTCAACAGCACAAAGTCTCTGTGGTGCTTTATGGATCTTTAGACCTTACTGCCATGTGTTTTGTGCATAGCTGAGCATGCAGCCTTTTCACCAAACTGTAGTGCACTACTACAACAAATAAAAGGCGATTTCTATTGAAGGGTACAAGCCACACAAGAAGAGATACTTACATTACCTAGGACAAAAGCATCGCTCAAGTAACTGAATAGTGAATATGTGATGGGTTTGAGGTAGGGCCGTGGGCGTGCGCCAACGGAGCTCACCGAGGTTCTGCCACATGCTGAAGAGCTCATAGGCCATCATCACCCTCATGTCACCATACCTGCCAAGGGAACGATAGGACTTTGGTTAGCAGAAGATGAATCTGGCAATGGGGACTTCTGGCAATAAAGTTAGCAAAGGCAAGTTTCACTTTATCCATTATTGCTGCAGGCAAATATATGTTCAGTAGCTCCAAAACAAATGGGATGAAGAACATCCCTCATTGAGTGGCACGAGACCTTCTTAGGATAGGAGTAGTGGACAGGAAGAGGTCATCACTTCCTGTTTACGTAACCCAGTGAGTATGTACTCATCTGCTTCTCTGTGTGCAAGCCCAAGAATGAACGAAATCAGAGTAAGAGAAAAACAGGCAAAAGGATTAACCCAAACCCTGGTGTGTCGGAACCTCTAATTGTGACTGCGCAGGAGATATGTGGCTAGCAGACTTGCAACCAGAAACCAAGATTTAATGGGCACTGTGACTAAGGTGCACACTGCAACACCATGGACACGCGCGCATCTCAGTCCACATGGCCGTGGATGCTAAGTCACCATCATCACGCTCCAGAATGCAGCCCGTTGTAGGGCCCTGCCCTTCCCCTAATCCCTGCTTCTGCTGACGCCCCACGTTCTCTATATCACTGCCTCGCCTGCAAACCCTCCGCTCATCCATCCTGCCCGTCTCCGCGTGTTTCTCCTCATCCCCCGGCCCCTCACGCCTCCGCTAAAAACGGGCTCTGATGCCGTCTCCCCATGGAAACCGGCCTTGAGATCGTGGGCTGTGAGAGATCCGAGGCTGGTGTACTTCGTGCGGCAATGCAGTGTGATGCAGGATGACTCATTACGGCTCTCGTGTCAGTGCTGGGAAGCAGAGCTCCCAGGATACAAATATTAATAGAATATAGTCTAGCTCACTGACAAAGAGGCTTATTTTAAGGCTGGAAGTCCAAACAATGCAACTTGCAAACACAGGATTCAGTATAATATATTCTTAATGCACCTCCATATTACTATAATGAGAAGCCTTTGATCCTCCTTGGAGAAACATTACAAAAATGTTTGGTAGCTTGGAATCAGAGAAGTGGCATAAGCAAATAATTATTAAATAAATCATTCTGGATTGATGAAGTGAAATAAACATTTCAAAGACAGAGAAGCAGAATCGTTATGTGGCCCACAGAAAATACTCCAAAAAACACATTCAGGCAAACAGGCTTCTGTTAAAGGAAAAATTACAGCAGTAAAGCTAGCGTACATGACTCTTGTCTTTCAGGCTTTCATTCATTCATGATCATCGATGGTCATGTGATGTGGATGGTCTTACTTTTCCAGAATTTTCTTCCGTTTGGCTGGGGTCAGGGTCTCCAGCTGCAGGCTGGGCTGGTTAATGTACAAGATGGCCAGACTGAAGTAGGAGTTCCACACCTAAAATGGTGGGGGAGGAATACAAAGCACGACATCTTAGGCACAGCCTCTGAAGCGGGGCTGGGTATGGACATCAAAGCACCTCGCGAGCCCTACAGAGACGAGCTATCACCCTGAGAATGATCCAACTGTGTAATTAGGGTGAAGATCAGTTTGAAGTGTGCCAGCCATCCGCTGCGAGGCTCCTGCACCTGCTTTTCTGCTAATCTGGTTTCAGCATGAACATCTCTCATGGCTTGAAGACTACTGAGAAAGAGGGCGGGCCTTCGTGATGATCCAACGATCAATCGACCTTACTCTTCCTTATTCACTCACTCCAGAAGTTACGATATTACTTTAAAAGATGAATTTGTTTGTAGATCGGAAGTCAACGTGTAATCGAAGCTATACTTCATGTTACTGTTTTTCTGTAATGATGATTAATCTTTTACCTTCAAAGGACATTTATTCGGGTTAGTGCTCCAAAATGATAAAACAAAACTCTAACTGGGGTGTTACAGATTACTGGAGGATGGGGGGGGTGGAGTTGGTTTTCCGTCTGGAACCTGGGGTCACAGCCAACTTATGAAGTTGTTACGCATAAACTTTCAGGAATTTCATACGCACCTTGAAGTCGAAGTCGGCGTCTGTGAAGTTTTTGTGCAAAGCCGGGGACAGATACTGAGTGGTGGTCACAATGATGCTGATGGAAACAAAATATGTATGTAAAAAATCAGACATTACCTAATGAAGTAAATACTTACACGGCCATTTTCAGAAGCCCACAGAACAGGATTATTAACCTTGTTTGTGTCAGAAGTCTATGGATTCCTTACAATAACTATAGGAAAATATCTGATTTCTGTGATCGAGTTCACCATCCCCTGAGCAGTATAAGATATCTATAAAGAGCTCCTTACTTAAAATAATCATCAGAGATTATGTATCAAAGATAACGAATTCCAAAACAGCATTTAAGTTCAGACAGTTCCATTGTTTTATATCCGTTAATGAGAAAAATCCACTTCCTACCAATTCTCTCAATTAAATTAATTAAAATAAATCTAATAGTTTGGGAATAAACACTAGTGCTGCTAAAGTAACATCAAACATCCAGGGGCAACAGAGCAGGGCCTCCAGCCCAATTCCAACCACATGTACAGAGTTCGGTTCCATGAGGAACACTGTGCTTCCCGTTCTCCTTGGCACCTGAAAACATCATAGACCGTGAAAGATGCACTCACTTGCTGGTCAGCAGCCTCATCACGTTCCAGTCTCTGGGAAAGATACTCAACTTCATGAGATTGCGGAACACACAGAAGATCTTCAGCAGGAACTCCTGGGAGAGATCGCAGCACGAGATTCAGGCTCCGGCCCCTACTGAGGTTACTTTGTTTGAGGCCTACAGGTGATGTTTTAACCCCTTGGACGGCTGAAAACCTTACAGCTGGCGGTGTGATATATTTATGTAAATGTGCTGAACACACATTACATTCAGCTTGGAGAACCCTGACACTTTGATACTTCTCAAAAATTTATTCACTTGATGGCATAATGGACACCTGGCAAGAGGCCGAGGATATCCGACAAGGAACAGCACCCAGGTACTGGCAAGTGACCCACCTTCAGCTCCTCTTTGCTCTGGAAGTTATCCAGGAGGTGCTGGAAATGTATGTCTGACATCTGCCGCAGCAGAGAGAGGAGGCAGGAGACGTACTCGCCCTGTGAAACGAGAAAAACAGCAGGTACGCACATACCCGTCAGCCAATCCAGCTGCCTGCTGGCAAAAGGCTTGGCAAATTTACAAAATGTATATGGGGAACAGGGAGAAAGGGTGGAAGGAAGTGTGGAATGGAAAAAATACTGTCAGATACCAAGCCAGGCGGTACAGAGCATTGTTTCCAAATCCAGTCCACGGGGAGCCACAGATAGTCCACATTTTGCTCCCTCCAAGCTCCCTGCCACACAGTCTACATTTTTGCTCCCTCCGGGAGCTGGGAGGGAACAAAAACATGGACTGTTTGTGGGTCCCTGAGGTCTGGATTGGGAAACACTAGCATAGAGGATAATACCTTAAGTATGTTTCTACTATTCAAGCAAGTAGCCTGTCTGGTAGTTGAATGAATTAAATAAAAAATGAATACCTAGCCCTAGCCACCTCAGCGCCTTACTGTATATCATATGCAGCGTAATCAAGCTATAAGTCAAGCAAAAAGAACCTTGATAAGTTCACACCGGCCGATCATAAAAGCCAATCAGGATTAATATTCTGCTAAGCATTGTACAAGGCAAGCTAAGCTAAGGCTAGCTGTTACTTTAATGGGTTCTTTTAAATACTTTAGAGTTTATCATATCAGATGAGGCATCTGATGATTTGGGTGCCACTTATATTTAGTCAATCAGATTTCCCAGTCGGGCTCCATTAACTTGACTGGCCAGATACTTTCTCAGTTCAGAGTACAGTAATTGGGAGAAATGCGTTTGTCGCCGTATGTATTAAATTATGAAGGTCTGCAATAATCCCCTGGCGAAGGAGTCAAAGTTGAGGGCTTGTTTACGACCTTCACTTAGCGGCTTGCTTAGTTTATGACCTGCAGGACTGAATGGCTCCATGACCGTGTACATCAGGACCGGGACAGGGGTGCAGAAGGTTGGGCTGACGAGTGTCCAGGGGCTGGATGGCAATGAGCAAACATGCTGGGGCAGAAATGGAAGTCGAGTGGTGTATGGGGTGAGAGGCAGAGAGTGGGCAAGGGTGGCTGATGGCCAGGAAGGGAGGGGTGGGTAGGACGAATAAAGAAGAACCAGATTGTTAGTTACTAACAGTGATCTCAGCCGTGCACTGCGGGCAGCGTTGGCCTCTTACCGCCTCCTGAGACTGAGACTTGCTCATGATGGCAAGCAGTGTCTGAAGCAGAACATCCAGGAGGCTTTCAACCATCATCTCCACCTCCTCCTGCACTGATGTCTCCTGTGGGGGGAGAAATAGGGAGAGATATAGAGAGAGAGGAAAGGGAAGAGAAGTCAGAGGAAGTCCAGAACGTGAGAGTAATAAAAAATAAACAGATTTCATTCTGAGAAGTGTTTTCATTATCAACAGAATGAGTGCCAGAATGAGAGAGGCAGAGATGAATGAACTGCAGTCAACCAACAACCTGCAGGTACCTGAGTGGCCTACAGAGAGCGCAGCTGCACCAGGCACTTAACAAAACCTGCACCACCTAAAAAATCCCACTGGCCAAAGCCCCAAAAACACCTGGGACATGACATAGTTTACACTGAAGTCTGAGCTGCATGACTGAGATTTGAAAGACTACGTTTGAACAAACTGGCCATGTCTGTTTAAAACCCCATCCAAAACACATCTAGTTTACTTGCAATGTTAACATTCCTACTTTGAAATATCATTTGAAAAATTGGCCCAGAAGTACTATAAAAACAATGCAGTCATTTCTAATTCAACACGCTTACTAGAGAAATATCCTGAGCACAGAACAGTGATCTGTAGACTACAAATCTAATGTTGGTGTTTTATTCATGTTTTATCATATTAGGCGAGGTATCGCTCAGTTTTGTACGGCAACAGAGGCCTCTAGCTAGAGCGCCTTCAGACTTTGGAGCCTCTAGCACCTCCCTCTGCACATACGAGTATAAAAGCGGTACCCCCAAGAAGATCTCATGAAGCAGGGTCTTCCAGAATGTCCAGCAGCAGACAGCGCGTAAGGAACACTTAAGGACCTAAATGAATTTAATCTGGGTTAAGTTGAACATTATATTAGGGATGGCTATAAAACTGATTCTCTATTTTAATAGCTTCCTGGGACCTAAGAACCATATACTTACAACTCAATATTATAGATGAATCTTGTAACCACTCATCCTGGTTACCTAGAGCATATTCCTGGCAGTAATGGGCACAAGGCTGGGTATCACTCTGGCCAGGATGTCAGTCCATTGCGAGGCACATACTATCATACACTACAAGCAACTTGGAGATGCTCATTACAGGGTTCCTCACTCTTTTCAGAACATCATTTCCAGGATTTTTCCAAGAGATTTTTATGACTCTTAAATGATTCACTTTGTCTTACAATTTCCTATAGTATATCCCATAACTGATAATCCACACATGCCGACATGATGAAAAGGGCTATTACGCATTTAATGCTACAATAACAGTATGATCAAAATGGCTTTTGTTTTAAACATTGTCTATAGAATACTTCATCATCAGCAAACCATTCATCATTTAGTACTTTTAGATCTTGCATTGGTGTGTTCCATGTTCTAACTATACAATGAATTGTACGAATTGTACAATGAATTTATTGGTTTATGAAACAAAATTCAGTAGCACAGAGTACACAATGAGAAACTAAAACTAAATAAGACCAGCAATCATGAAATGGAAATATTTGCCCAATATAGAAAAATGACAGAAATGGATCGGATAGAAGCTCTTCAGTGGTTTCTTGCTGTGGCTGCCAGGTGAGTAAATAATTCTATTATTAGTTACCTTTAGAATTCCAGTTAAGGCTGTCGCGAACATGTCACGATGTAAGTACGTGTCCGTCAAGTACTGAAAGCCAGGGAACGGACAAATGTTTCACCCATCATCTAAATCAGTGGTTCCCAAAGTAGGGGTCGCGACCCTCTGGGGGGTCGTGAGATGATTTCCAAGAAATCAAATAATTTTTATTAAACTATTAGAAATAACATTTTATCAACATTTTAACATTTTATATTAACATTTTATCCATAACTTACAAAAGATAAAAACTAGTAGTTAATAGTTACATTTAAAAAAAACATGCAAATTAAAAAGCCATCAGCCTTTCAAAT
>JAODKC010000130.1:3675675-3686979 GCA_026777985.1 Mormyrops attenuatus | reverse complement strand
CCTCCACGTGGACCCTCTGACCTTGTTTTTTAGTTCTGGACACCCCCCCCCCCCCCCCCCCCCAACACACACACACACACCCAGACTCGTTACCGTTCTGGGTCAGCTTGGTGGATGACAGCTGTGTGGAGATCCAGAGCGTCTCCTTGGTGCTGCGCTGGAAGATGAGGCTGGAGGGGATGTTGGGGCAGCCGTTGAAGTCATCCTTGCAGCACGGCAGACCCAGGTAGAGCGCATGGTTGCTGAAGGTGGTGTTCTCCTCACACTGAGGAACAGAGAGCAGCCAGATGTTGCAGGAGGATGCTGAGCGCAGTGTTGTGGCCATCCATAGAGATGCATCGGATTTCACATGCATTTCAACTATACACAAGTAATAAGAACGCAACACTGCTAGATAAAACCTGTGAGTGTATCTGAGAGGGAGGAAGTCACTGAACTGTGTTTTGGTGTAATACTGCCTACAGTGTTATTTATTGCAGTTTATCACTGTTCTTGTGTTGTATTTATTGGTACTGGGTTTGGAAGGGATTTAATTTTACATACCATCAGACCGTCCAGACAGTATACCACGGTATTGGGTATTTTTAAAAAGCACCAGTATGTGTTGGTTTCCCACAATAAAATTCGCTGAACAGGGGATTGGGGGCATGGCTTCCACGCTAACAGCAAAATACCGTAGTAAACCACATTACCGTAATCCCGCCCAAACCTAGTCCGGCACTAGTATGAAGTATCAGCACCAGTGTGAAGAAAACATACAGGCAGGAATTTCATTTTACTACAATTGAGAATAAAACTTGAAACTTGAAGAACGAGAGGAAGAGAGTGACTCTTGACCTTGTAGACGTAAAGTTCATGGCTCTCGTCCGACAGGGTGGTACCATCCTCTCTCATCAGCGGGGTAAAAGCAAAGCCAAACAGCTTTTTCTCCCCCTTGTCCTTAGCTGTGGAGCAACATAGTAACATGGGCTCATCTGTGTGCAAAGGCAGACGCGTTTCTCAAATGCAAACCACGCCTTTCCTCAACCATCTGTTTCCTTTCACCTGAAACAAATAGTATCATGGGGTAGTCATATGCTGGATAAAAGTATCTGGCTAAAGTAACTTGGCTTGAGAGACGGAACAGGCAATGTATTTACATTTATTTATTTTTCAGATGCTCTGGTCTGAAGCAACATACAACTGAGGCAGCTCACAATCTGTCAAAGATCCAGTTTAGATTTAAATGCAGATAGGCTGAGCTTCCAGTGAGTGATCAGGAACAAGCTCAACACAGCATTGGTGCAACAGCTATATGATACTTTACAAAAACATTGTAAGAACCAGAAGAATTAAGAAGAACAAAAATCAGAAGAGCTGTTCACATCAGAAACACCACAAGCACCAAAGTCCCTACTTGAAAAATACAGGAGCATCCAGTGTTGTCAAGAGATTGTAACCAAGGGACACCATTGATGACAAGGCAGGCATCCATTCTGACCATCAAACTGACTTGAGATGGCGGGTGGGAACAATGAGGGTGGAGGGCGGACAGGTCACTCACTGGAGCAGTGGCGGAACTCGAAGCGCAGGTGGGAGCCGCGGAAGCGATCGATGGGGATGGGGAGCTTGATCAGCTCGCTCCAGCGAGGGCTGTTGTTGTGGTACAGCACAAAGGAGCGGTGCTCACTGATACAGGGCTCCCCGGAGCCAAGGCTAATGCAGTCCTGCGGCAGAGAGGCCTACGTCAGCTCAACGGCAACGCATAACCCACCTTTCATCCCTTTACATCCACCACTACCTGACCACTGCACTGAATTTGATCTATACCTGAAGGAGTTTATCATCTCACCAGCCCACACACTGTGTTTTATATATATATATATATATATATATATATATATAAAATCGTTTGCAAAGCAGAAATAAAAAAGAGCAAATGCAATACATTCAGTTGGGAGCCTGTATGCATTTAATGTGTGTTTTTGCACACATGCAAGGCTGAAGGGTAACTATTTATATTTGACACGCTGTTTATTTTTCTACATTTGAGACATCTGATTTCTACCCAGACTGCTGTGTTTAAGAAGCAAGTAACATGGTTTTTCCCCCTATACAATGCCCTGGCGGATAAGCATTATCTACTCGATCTTACTTTGAGGACCTCGCCATCAGCATACAGCACATAGACGGTGACCTCGATGTTCTTCTGGACACTCTTTCCGCCCCTCTCGAAGTCCCCTCGCTCCAGGGTGAGGTACAGGTCATTGCGGATGTCACCTGAGACAGACAAGATCCATGTGACATTTGTGAAAAATGACTAACCAAAAAGTCAAATAAGACTAAATAAAAAACAGAACTAACTCGGGTCATTCAGTCGAGGATCAAAAACGGGCCAGTTTTAATTCCCCAGCTTGAAACATGACTGATAATTGACACTTGTTACTTTTTCCAGCACAGACTTACCTTAGCATTTCAGTGTAAATCACATTACACCATCGAACTGCATGAGCAATGGATGTGAATCTCCTTTTCCCTCGTTGGGCTAAATTGCATGAAATTGCATTTTTATTTAGATAACTCAATGCGTATTAAATATTTAACAGAGACAAACAGTGAGGGCCCGCTTTAATTAACCGGCAAGGTCACACCAGTGATTTTCACGGTGTATTCCCGGAAGCAGACTCACCCCCTTCTTTCTGTTTTTTACATTTTTTCACCCCCAGAAGATAAAGTACCACTTGAGACCCGTCTCCCTTCCCAGCATCCCCGCTTTCATTTTCAGATGGGTGTCACTTGGTGGAGCGAGGGGGAAAAAAAAGCCACAATATGAGATGTACTTTCAAGCTGACAGTATTTCTGTGGCAGTATTGACACGAAATACCTACACTGGCGATTCCACTCCCGCAAGCTCCACTCAGCATAGAGCTGGAAAGGAGCAGCGCTCCACGTCACTTTATTCTGCAGACACCACATTACTTCTGCTACACATCACTTAAACCTCATGCATGTACCTTTAAATCTGAATCAATACTTCTTAGGCTCCCTACTGCAACACCCACTATCCTCAAAGAAAGAAGTCAAACATTGTAGGTGGTACTCTATACTACCAGGCCACTGCTGCACTGCACCCAACATATGAAGGATTATGTAAAATTGCACACTAGATAACACCATTTTACTATGACAGCAAAGCTATACTGTAAACACTGTAAAATCGAGGTGTGACACCTATTGTGCCCTCCCTACTTAACCCCTCCCTATGACTCTCTCTCTCTCTCTCTCTCAGTAAACAAAGCGTCCTGTCTATAAGCAGTACCGCACTTCCTGCAAAGTATCAATCCAAAGTAATTAACCTCCTTGCCCATACATTTTGCACCACTGGATGACTGAATGACATTTGGGTAACGCGGCAAAGTGCCTAGGGTTGGCAGTGGTGGTGCCTTTCTGTATTATAACTTCCAACACACACAGACAAATAAACATATCATTTGTATAGTCTTAATTGGGGGCAGTGGTTAGCACTGTTGCCTTACACCTCTGGGACCCGGGTTCAAGTGTCCACCAGGTGGTGTTTGCATGTTCTCCCCGTGTCGTCGTACGGTTTCCCTCAGGTACTCCGGTTTCCCCCCACAGTCCAAAAACATGCTGAGGATAATTGGAGTTACCAAATTGCCCATAGGTGTGTGTGAATGGTGTGTGAGTCTGCCCTGCCATTGGTTGGCGCCCCATCCTGGGTTGTTACCTGCCTTGTGGCCATAGCCCCCTCGACCCTGCACAGGATAAATGGTTTCAGAAAATGGATGGATGGATAGTCTTAGTTGTCCGGTTGCTACTTACACTACAGTGTTTGGCAGTGAATATCAGGTGACAGTATTTGAAAATATTTTATTTACATTTTTGGCAGATTTTGCGTCCAAACTATGTTCTGTGCTTCGGGACAAATTATGATATCCCAGACATGAATTAGGCTCATCGAACTTCTGATTTTAGAGCATCGTTTTAGAAGTGTCACAGTGTAAAGGGAGGCATTTCCCTGATCAATCACCGTTCTGATTCAGTCCCAAGGGGCACAGCTGTGTGGATACAGGGTACAGAGGAAAGCACAACATCCTGTCAGTGAATGCAGCAATGTATCTATCTATGAACTAAAATAATGCCACAGAATGCAAATAATGTAATTTTCATAGCAGTTGGTTGGTTCATTGCTTTGTGAGAAAAAAAGCTCAGAACAAGGTACCTTGCCTTTGTTAGAAGTACGGAAAAGTAATGACTCAGCTAATCAGGCTTGACATGTGTAAGATGCCCAAACGCACAATACAGCAGCTCTGCGCATGGCACCCTATCGTCACATAGCTTCAAAGCGTCAATCGCAGCGGCTGCCCCTATATCCTCACCTATACTCGCTACTGAGTTATACTCAGACTCGAAACTCGCCAGAACTTCAGCGGATTACAGCAACTTCATCCTTCTGCCGCATTTATAAAGCGGTGGGCTTTAGTTGCCTCCATTTACGCCGCCTGAAAACAGAGCAGTTAATCGGAAGCGACCGAGCGCCTGGGAGCTGTTTGAAAAGTTCATTGATAAGGAATGAATGCGGCTTTTCTCTCCCCCCCGCTGAAGCTGCAGACTGCTTATGTGCGTGATGAACTCAATAAACCGCACTCTGTTTGTATGCTTTATTGACAATGTCCCTCAGTTATCTAGCAGCGGCAGAATCCGGTGGTGTTGGGTGAGGTTAATTAAGGAAGGAGGGGGTTCTAGACTGCTATACTGTTCATCGGTGCCCAGCCCGCAAGCCCATAAAATTTAGCCAGAAAAACATCTATATCAAATTCGGTAGCTGATTGATTTATTAACTATCTCTACTTCAGCACGAATCAGTTGCTTTTTTGCAAACAAACACAGAAACGGGGGAAATATGCAAGACGGGGCAAGTGGAAGACAGTGATGATCAGATTCTATTTCATCTAGTGTTTAGTGTTCATTCGTGAAAAATGCAAAAAGAAAATAAGTCATCGTTTTGAAACGCTAACCGTAAAACACACTGCAGTACTGTGCATGAGCAAACACGGATCCGCTTCACAGGCAGCGAGGAGCGACGGTGCATCGGCGCTGTCAGGCTTTTCATGAGCAGTTCCACTAGCATGAATCAACGGAGCAGATCATCCAAGGGAAACCGGCCAAGCCATTAAATATGCGTCGGGGACAGGAGACATTTAGGCTATGGCTGCGTTTAGGCATTAGCAGACGGGGCTGGAGAGCGTAGAGCGGGTCAAGGCGGCTGGCCAGGGAAGCAGATACGGGCGCAGTCATGCGTGGCACTTACACCCAGCTATCTTCACCTCTAGGATGGGGGGGGACAAAACATCAGGTGCGCCGGGAAAGTGGGAGCAGCGTGTGTGAGAGAAAAAAACATATACAAAGACACACACGTGTCACTGAATGCATGGCTAAAAGGAAAGGCTCTCCGCTGGGATAACGGGCAGACTTTTCGACCAGGGGAAATAGCCTGATACAGGATACATCCCAAGGTCTAGAATAAATGAACCTGCCATCTTAAAAGTAAAGCCAGTCATCACCCGCTTGCATTTTGTGCTAACCAGACCTGAAACAGCACAAACCACTGACTAGAAGGAGGACAGGGGACACAGACGAAACCTCGCAAAATAAAAATTTTAATCAAAAGACCGGTGGAGGAAAATAGATTTCACTTTGGAATGTCGGCATGCGGGTGGCGCACCAAACCTGGAGGAAACTGAATTCAAGGCGTTCAATCAAAAATCGTACATGCAGCGAATGCAATGAACAGCTTGAGAAAACCATACTTCTTACAGTAGCAGTGTTTTTAACGTAAAAACGCAGCTGCCGTCTGTAGCTTTATCCATATTTTCGACACGATATACCTGTGATTATTTGGACCATAATTACATGTATTTATTCTGTCTCTGAAGTAAATCACACCTAGTCATTTTGAATCAGTTTTTTTCTCCTTATACACATAGTCATTAACCTAACACATACTGTGCAAACACACACACACACTTGAAATATTACCTGCGATGATTATGATCAGCTGTATGTAATTTTTGTAATTCTCTTTATTCGTTCATGTTTTTTAAATGATGTTTTCAAACGTGTATAATGATCTCTCTCCCTAATTTGCTCGGGGCAATATGGCTGCATCATGAAACAGTTGCATACACTGTAGCCTACAATATGTTGATGTGTGTTTTCTCTGTATGGAGGTAAAAGGACATTATAAATTCATTAAATGACAGGCACAGGTACTAACCTCGTGTGACATTTTCTGGTATATTTGTATTTATCTTGCGCTACTGAACAGGCAGGTGAAACATTGGAAACTGGCTCATTTTTATTTGCATATTATACCTGTACCATTACCAGCTGCATAAACCGCCAAAGAAACAAAGAAAATAATCTATGGCGGATATTTAAACATGATGTGAAACAATCTAGATACTGCTCTTAGACAGAGCATATTTATTACACCTAAATGAAGTAAAACTTTCTAACCTCATGTTAAGTGTATATGCTTCACATAAAATATGGGCCACATTATCAGCTGAACTACATTGCCTATGGATACATACCATACATTGATCTTAGGTTACCAATGCATTACATCAACTACAGGATAAATGATTTATTATTTATCGGTATATAACGAAGACACTGACCGTTATGTTGGTAGTGGTGGTGTCATCACCACCTAATGAGGACGACAAATTACCCGCTACTGTCCTCTATGGAAAAAGGATTTTTTTTTCTTCGTCAGATAGGTACCATGTACCAGTTTTGTTATTTAAGTGTTAAATGCGCTATGGAATAATGTGGCAGTAGAAAACAATTTGCAGTATGTTAAAAAAAAAGTGGTGCAGTTATCTGTGGTGAATTATGTGTTCAATATCCAGCTTCCTAGGGAGTTAATTTTTCTGTTCAACAATAACATCGTTATTCAGTAGTTATCTTGCCCGTTATTTAACTAGACATGTACAAGCTAATTACCGACAAGCTAATGAATTACTTAAAATTTTGTATTTCAATACCACCAAGTAGTTAGCGATGTAACCAGTTTGCATAGTTTATTAGTGCATGTTCATGTTTAGCAGTGAGACATGTGTCCTCTTACTGAAATCTGCAGTGACACACTCACACGCACGTGACAAGTGCGCTGCCAGCTCTGGTGGATTCCTCTCACCTGGCATGATCACGTCGGGGAAGCCCAGCTTGCGTGTGACTGCCACCCCCCGGTTGAATATCATAGGATTCTCCCTGCGTACGTGCTCCATCTCCCCCCGCAGTAGCTGGAGGGAAATGATCAGGCCTGCGGAAATAGATGGAGACGAAAGATGGGGGGGTGAAAAGGATAAATGACCTGGTAATGTACATAAATGAATAGACTGCAGGGAGAAGGAAATCTCTCGGGCAAGATGAACACCCAGACTCCCAGCCTGTGTGACTCGTTGCTCTTTTACATCCTGCAGCCCCGACTCGCAGGACACATAGCTGAAATTTCTCGAAACATTCATTTCATTGAGAAATTTAGCTTCCCCGGACACCTGTGTGGAAGTCAGTCACAGAAAGCTCATGCACAAAAATGTTCTGAGGGCAGAAGGAAAGATGATTGGTTCAGAGAGATAACCAATCAGATTGTAGAGGAGGTGGGTCTAAGCAGCTAGAGGAAGCGGGACCACCCAATTAGATGTCTTGGTCCTGCCTCCTCTAGTTGCTTGGACCCACCTGCTCTACAGTCTGATTGGTTATCTGTCTGAACCAAACATTTTTCCTTCTGCCCTCAGAACATTTTTAAGTAAAAGTCCCATGAGCTCGCAGAAAGCCCCGGATGTATTTAGTTGATTTCATGCCTCACTCCACGACATGTGCTCCAGCCTTGTTGGTAAGAGTATGGTTTCGGCTGTGTGCGGGCACGTGTCAAGACGGACATGACACCATAATTACAACACCCAAAGAAAATCCAAAAATTGGTCTGTTTTTGAGAGAGAAGCTAAAAATCAGCTCTGGACTATGCATGGTGTCGCAAGAATTTTTTTGATGATGAACGTTCTTGAGATTGAAGTTAGTTGAGGTTGTACATTTGTTAGGTTGAACTAAATTAGAATGACAAATTCAAAAGGAGAGTTGGAGGTTCTTGGGAAATCTGAAATTTTGTTGTAAAAATCAGGATTAACTCATAGATTATTTACTATTTTCATTACGTCTTTAGACGGTCACCATAAACTCGTGACGCACAGCGAAATCGTGGTGCCCCCCCCCCACAGCCTTGCTGCCACTGCCTCCCCTGCTTAGCACCTGTGAGTCACCAGGCAGAGTATGTGCACCGTGGGAGAGCGGCATTCATTTTTAAAATCTGCCATGAGGGCTCACTACTGGCTGATGTAAGCGATGGAGCTGTGTGTCCCATCCTGATGGTCTTAGTCAGGCAATGCAGTGGGTGCTGGGGCTGGGGCTGGGGCTGGGGCTGGGGGGGGAGGTCATCACTGGAGTCCTCTCACTGCTTCCCACCAGCTGATGCTAGTGCACTTCGCCTTCTCATCGTCTGTAACCTAATCTGCCATTAACTCCATCTGACAGCATTGCAGACATATGAATTATACAGGTCATGAGATGAAAAGGTGTGGAGTTTGTATTTTCTCCCTCTGTTGCATGGGTTAGGCTTCAGTCCCTGCCCCCCCCAATGGCTGTCCAGTAGAGGAACATGAACTCTGGAAGATGGACACTGCATGCATGGATGAACCAGACACCTTACAGGGTATTTAACTAACTCACTAACTGATTGATTGATTGATTGATTAAGTAATTAATTAATAAGAAAAATCCTGATACATTGGAAAGAAAAATTATTTTAGTTTTATACTAACTTACCCAGACATACAACAAGATTATAAACAGCACGTTGGGTTAAAAACAACTTTATTTTGTATCTTAAGTGAGGTATATTTCTCAAACAGACTCTGCTTCAGTAGAAAGAGGTTCTTCACAGCCCTTTACTGGCACTGGCCAGGATGCCAGCGGTAAGCTTGACATGCGGCTGTTTCCAGGCGAACGCTAACGGAACAAAGACGCCGCCATATGACTCTGCCTCCGTCTGTCAGGGGGAGTCATTCAGCTGAGCCGCTCGCCACACACCCCCCCGACCCCCCTGGCCTGTCCATGATGATTCCCGGTACTGCCGGTAGATTTGAACCCAAAGCTCAGATGGCCGTCGAGTTTTAGCTACCGCTCGCCTTTCTCCCTGCCCATTTAGTCCGTCTGCCATCATTACGGTCAAGCCAGAAACACGGGCGGGAGGTTGGAGCGACAGCAACCCACCTTATGGCGGATCTGCTGTGCGCAACCTACTGACAGTCATCTGCCATGCCGTCTACAACATTACAGTATTGTATAACTCCATAACATCTTGATTTATGACCCGTTCAATGTTTTGTTTTGTTTTCATCAATGATGTCAATGTAATGTACAAGTAGAACAACTTATTGTAGTGACAGGACTTACCGTAGTTTGTACTAGGAGCCGTGAACTTGGTGCTGGATTTGCGAATGATGTTTTCGTGGATCTGGTACCACTCATTTTCATTGTTACAACTGCAAAAGGTGAAGAGATACATTACTGACCTACATAAACATCTTTTTTTGCATTAATAAAAGCAGGTCTTGTCCAATACCCATGCTGCTTGTAAGTTAAAGCTTTGGTGGTTAACACCAGGGCTAATAAGTTCATAACATGCATAATTGTTTTGTTTTTCAGGAATATGGTAATATACAAACACATTTATATTTTTGGTGATGTTGCGGCCCTTTGATTTAGGACGAGCTGCTTCTTGAGGCATTTGCGGCTTCATTGTCTACCAGCAAACTGCCACAGTTCTTGCGATAATGCATGTGTAGTGGATAATGGCATGAAAGAAGAGTAGCAACAATCGCATCCTAAAGTTCCACCCTATTCTATGTCAACTCCTGGCTCCTCTTTTCTGAAAGGGTAATAAGGAGAGATGGCTTCAAATCGCCTCTTTCTGAATCTTGTACCAACATGCCTGCAGCATTTTACATTTTGTCTTAACATTTTATGAAATAAATTATATCACTGTTATTTATTGTATCTTGTTTTACTAATTGTTTGCGTAAAGGTGTCTTTGGTGCTTTTAGGAGCAAGCCAAACTGTTTTCCTTTGTATGTACAATCATGCATTGACAATAAAGATTCTGATTAAGGCTTTAAGAGGGATTGTGTCATCAGCAGTGCCAGTAGTCCGGCAACACTTTCATTAGCTCCCCGGCAAAACCATTACAACTTTCTAGCATGTCCCATACAGGAAATATCCCATCCATCCATCCTACTGCCTTCTACCTGGAAGAACAGGACACAAAGCAGGGGAACACCCTGGACAGAACTCCAGTCGTCGCAATAAACACACAAAAAGAGGTATTTGGAATCACACTGCAGGCTCATTTTACGTCTGTGCCGAGAACTGAGAAGTGCAACCAGAAAATCCAGAAGGCTTAAATGTAGTAAGATGCAGTCTCTGCATACTGTCATCTTCAAGGCCTCCCTCGGCGTCAGCTCGTCCACCTTGGGAGGTGGTGGCGGTGGGAAGGGCACAGGAACACATGAGTCGGCCCCGCAGGTCATGCTGAAGGATTTTGTTTCATTCCATGTAACGCTCTCCCGCCGTGTCCATCTGTCCACCCGCCATTTCTCCCGCGTCTCGCCCCTAGCTTGGCTCTGATGCCTTGTGTAGCCTCTTCTGGCTGCGCTTCTGAGTGTCACAGTGTCAGAAGTCAAATCGCCGGCAGAGGATGCCGACAGCTGCTCGTCCACAACCTCGATGTTCTTTTAGCGGCTCCCTCATCCGATTACCTAGCTGCACCGACGGGTACGACATGAAGATTATTCTTGGCGGCCGCGCTCCTTGTGACCCTGTCCGCTGATCCGGCCCCGCTCCCATCTAGCTCGGACTGACTGTGACTCCAATCTGGACAACCTTCCTCCCGGCGCTACCTGGCTGCTCCAGATCAGTTAGTACCAGGAGGAATTTTGTGTTTTCTGACCCCCACCTCCCAAGCACCCTCCCTCCCCCACCTGTCCCTTTACAGCTCCTGGTTGCACCTCAGATCATATTTAAAACCGTTTCTTGGTCTTCGGGACAAAAATGGTTTTGGTTTGCAGTGCAACTAGAATGTCAGCAGCTGTTGGGACCCTGGCAGACCTCTTTCCTGGGGGGGGGGGGGGGGGGGGGGGGGGGGGGGGGGGGGGGGGGGGGGGGGGGGGGGGGGGGGGGGGGGGG
>JAODKC010000130.1:3664265-3675575 GCA_026777985.1 Mormyrops attenuatus | reverse complement strand
CCGTTACTTGGTCGTCGGGACAAAAATGGTTTTGGTTTGCATTGCAAGTTTATGGTCAGCCGCTGTTGGGACCCTGGCCCACATCGTTCCTGCCCCCCCCCCCCCCCCATCTCCTCAGTGACTGGACCACCCTAAAGGTGCCATAACTTTAATAACTGCGACTGCTCCTTTTTTATTTACTTTACTTACTCACCTCCCCATTCCCAAGTGTAACAATTTATTTATTCTACCCCCCACCCCAAAGCAAATTATTCTGTTGTATAATATCATTCTAATGAAGTGCTATTAGGTTCTTTGCTTCCAGTACTGGAGTTTTATTCATTTATTTTTATTCCTTTTATTCTGCCTATATATATATTTCATTTTCTTTGTTTTATCATGTATCTTATCTGTATTTATACTTTATCCTTAACTAGGCCTCTACAGGCTTTAGCTCCAAGCGACATCTCGTTGCATCTGTACGGTGAGAATAAAAGTACCCGATTTCATCTCATCTTAGTTTCTTTTCTTGCCTCAAGGTTATAAACATGCAGATTGCTGTGAGGTGAAAGAACTACTTTTACGATATGTTATCTAAATGGGCAGGACTACTGCCTCACACCCCTGTGGCTGGAGGATTGTGTCCCACCTCCATCCTGTGTGTGTGTGTGTGTGTGTGTGTGTGTGTGTGTGTGTGTGTGTGTGTGGTCCAAATGTCCCCACAACGTGATGAATACCCGTTTCAGTTTCCTGGTCCCCATATGGGAAAACTGTATTTTATAAAAAACTGTGACTGCAATGAAAAAACTAAAAATGCAAAAACTCTTGTATCTTGTTTGGTTACTTATGGTTATGGTTAGGGTTGGGTAGGGGTTAAGGTTGTCATATTTAGTGTTTGCATTTTTCCCATAGAAATAAATCAGCGGTCCCCATAAACATATGATTACACGACTGTGTATGTGTGTGTGTGCGTGTGTGTGTGTGTGTGTGTGTGTGTGTGTGTGTGTGTGTGTGTGTGGACTTTGCATGCTCTCTCGGTTACTGCTGCAGTCAGATGAATAGAAAGTTAGACTAACTGGTGTCTGCGAAAGGCCCATCGTGTTCGGTTGTGTGTTCATATATCTGTCTTGTGATGGACTGGCACCCAAGGGCATAGGTTTGGTGTCTACATTGGTAAGGACCAAGTTCACCCCAACCCCCTGCCCACCTGCCCTGCCCTCCTAAACACACACGGTACTCCCACAATCCTGGTAGGGACATGTCTCCGCTGTCCATAGCCAAATCTATGCCCTTGCTGGTACCCCACTCAGGGTGTGCCCCAGCCTTGAGCCCTATGACGCCTTGGATGGGCTCCAGGTTACCCTGGCCCGGATAAGCAGTTAGAAGATGGATGGATGTAATCTAAACCTGAACTTTCCCAATGTTTAATGGCTGGGTAAGTTGCCCTGGAAAAGAGCCCTGCCTGATATTGCTCCCTGAAAACATCTGGTGCTTGATTTCCCTTGAATAAGCTGCAGTGATAATTACAGAGCATATTCGTTAGCTCTGCTATCGCACAAATAGAGGACAGAGTGGTGTTCCTTTTTCAATCCAACAAGGCAATGTGGAAACTAAAATGAAACAAACCATGAAATTAGAATTCTGGACTGAAATGCAAAAGTAAAGCTGCGAAACAACATTTTTATGCTCCGAATATATAAATTGAATATACCAATAAATTTCTTTTTTGTTTTTGCTTGGATGTTATTTGTACATAATAGTAGGCTGAATTTATAAATCTTTCAGTTAAAAAAAAGAGAGTAATGAATTTGTCTATTTATCCATTTTCTATGACCGCATACCCAGCACAGGGTTGTGGAGAGCCTGGAGACAATCCCAGAAACAACGGGACACAAGGCAGGCCAACACAGGGCACATACTCACAAACACAACCACACTCTACAGGCAATTCAGAGACCATCAAATGTTTGATGGTCACATGGTCACCAAAATATTCCTGTTGAATTGCTGCTCTCTGCTCTTGGGCAGGTCACCCAAATTATGGTTTTGTGCTAGTATATTCTACACAGGAAAACTCCATTGGTCCATTTTAATAAACAAACTGAAGTAATGTTTCTACAGTAAATTAATATTTCAGATAATTTCAATAAGGAACTAATTAGTAATAAACCAGTAAGCAGTACATGTAGTACAGTCAGTAATCTGACATTTAGTTTAGCTAAAGTTTGTTTTAGAAACCTCTATTCCACCTAATGTTGTATTGATATTGTTTCAAGTGGAATCCTTGCATTTATATTACTCCTGCTTTCTACATTCTCATTTCCTCAGTTAATTTCTCTTTGTAGGTTACTATTGATCCCGACTGTTGCATTTTCAAGACTTTGGCACTACAACTGGAAAAAAACTATCCAGGCTTTTAAATCTTCTCCTGTTTTTCGAGACTGGCGACGCTCTCATTCATTCATGTCCTGTGCAGGGTCATGTGGATCTGGAGCGTATCCCAGAACCATTCACACAGACACTGACACTGATGAATAATTTGGCAACTCCAATTTACTTTAGCATGCTTTTGGAGAAACCAGGGGAAACCCCACGATGGAGAACATGCAGTCTCCACACACAGACCTGCAGAGGTGTGAAGCAAACGTACTAACCATGGCGCCACAAGGCCGCCCCCGCAACGATCTCAGTTGCATTAATTTACCGCATCACCTGCAGAGTGAGCTCTCCATCCTTCTTGCCTGCCCTCAAGGGACTCCCCTAAATACTATCATAAGACAATCCTTTTGCAGTAACGGCATACATGTGTCTCCCAGCTCCAGAAATTTAACACGCCGCTCAGCGCTGCTGCTTGACGTGACAGAGGCCACTAAGCACCGTCTGGTGTTACGGTGCGAGCAGCTTGCTATCATGATGACAGTGTAATTAGCCAGCGTACAAGAAGCGTCACGAGCCTGGGGAAGCGCTAGCTGCGTTAGCATTCAAGAAACATGCTGGAGTGCGTCACCACCAGCAGCCAGGAAAGAAAAAACATCAGGCGTTGTGTTACAGTAGGAGACAAGCGGCCTTACAACTGGGACGCTGACTGCTACACGATCTAAGAGTGAGAGTCGCTCTGGTCCACAGTAATGGCGCAAAGCTATATGACGTCTTATTAATGTGTTTTACCAGCCGCACTAACGTGAGAAAATAAAGGCTAATGCTGTGGCTTGACTCTTGAAGGATTTGAGGCTAAATATAATGGCTCTTGACATTATTGTTATTTTTAGTCAAGAAAATATGTTGCTGAGCGATAAATCAATGTACATATTACAGCCTAAATGTCATACAGAGTACAGGAAACACATACTTGTTTCCGATGGCCATACTGCAATTTCTGTATTAGTTTCTTCCACTAGGTGTCCTTATATCACTGACGCAACATGCTTCTGTCACTTACAGTCTAATCCCCCCCCCCCCTCCGTTTCTGTTACTTGCCCTCTCAAGTAAAAGTCCGACAGCAGCCAGGCCCCCCACGCCCCCCTGTGTTTGCTGCTGCTCTGCTTCGTCATATGCATGGGAGGCTCAGCACCAAGACATGACAAAACGAAGGCGTCAAACAAAGATTTCTCTTGCCTAGGAAAAGATCTACCAGCTAGCAGATTACAGATTAGCAGTTAGCAGACTGTGAGCAACATTAAGTGTGTCTTACTTGAGGCTGCCGGAATGGCAAACATACACTTGGAGGTCAAGACTGGAAGAAAAGAGAGTGAGGACAGGGGAGACGCGGCCACCGTCCATCTCAAGAGACAGGGTCAGGTGACCACAATCGTCAGGGCTAACTGGGTTCAGCCGCCCTCGTTCCCAATTATAGATATAATGCGGCATGTTCTGCTTTCTTTAATCCCCACCCTCCGCCTCAAACTGAAGTCCTAAGACCAGTCAGATCCCTATAGCAGCTAAAAAAAACTCATTTTAGTTTTATTTTGTCCGTGACCCAGACGTCTGAGTTTGATTTTTACCCCCCTTCCTACCCTGATGGAAGCATTATTTTCTGCATTTCCTCGCCGTGCTGTCTCGATCCATACCCGACACCCCAGAACATCCTGTCCCGAATAAGCCGCACAATCCATGTGCCGCTGGAGTCTTCTCGCTGGCCACTTACCCAGCGTGCTCACGGAGGAGATCATCATTATGTCTTGTAGTTGAGCATTTACTGAGACGGCGCTCAGTCAGCCTCTGGCAGGTTAAGCACCAATTTAGCAACGTTAGGATATGGGCGGCGGCTGCTCTTCTGCCCTGTCTAATGAACGTGACCCTTTCATTGCTGTGAAGTGCTCAGCTGACACTTCTACTAACAGGATCCCCACTTTGTGCCCTGAGATGGCCCGGCACCCCATCCTGGGTGTACCCCCACCTTGTGCCCTGAGATGGCCCGGCACCCAATCCTGGGTGTACCCCCACTTTGTGCCTTGAGATGGCCCAGCCCCCCATCCAGGGTGTACCCCCACCTTGTGCCCTGAGATGGCCCGGCAACCCGTCCAGGGTGTACCCCCACCTTGTGCCCTGAGATGGCCTGGCACCCCGTCCAGGGTGTACCCCTACCTTGTCAGGTTAAGCTATCTTCTTGAGGTTATTACGGTAGGGCCCCAGCTGGAACTTAATCCTGCAATCTCTGTGTCCGGAACCACTTCCAGCCAGCCCTGTGTCTGGGCTCTTTTACAATGAGGAACTAGGGCTACCCTGGCTCTCGTGAGCTGGAGATGGAGAGGACGTATGAGAACACTGGTTCCTTTTACCAGGGACCCAAGTCTGAAACCCCAGGGGGTTGGCAAATTAGAGGGGCTTCTCAATACCAAGAACTCAAAGATTGTACTCGTGGTCTTGGCAAGTGCGGTCTTGTTAACCTCCCAAGAACAAACTTCGGACACAGTGAATCATGGGATTGTTCTCATTTAGCAAGGGCGCAACCAATGCATCCTTGAAATATGGGGCAGGACAAGAAAGACTTTCGGGGATTTTCACCATCCTCCGTACTTCTGTTCTTGGTATTGGAACTGATCTTTTGTAATGGAAGATGATGTAAAACAGGTACATTAGAACACAAGTACAGTCAAGTATCTACATTGAGAAACATCTGCAGACTTGGGCTCAAACTGGCTTTCTATGAGTGACCAAGGAGAGCCTTTACTATGGTGTTACTACTGTGCTTTTCTATGTTTATCTGCTCCTACAGCAAATAGTCTTAATTTTTAGACTGGGGAATAAATGAACTCGAGCAGACAGAAAACATCAGGAGATGAAGGAAACTAATCAGAAACTGCCACAATATCAGATCTAATAGATTCCAGCTTCAAAGCATGGATCAATGTATTAAATTCCATTTAAAGGCTTTGGACACCCCAGCAGGCAAAGAGTCATCTCTCAGCTCCATGTGATAACAACACCAGGAGGACAGGTTGGTCCATTTTCCTTCTCCTGGGTAAACTTCACCAGCACACATGGCAACCATAAAGAACAGACTGCAGAAAACCTGTCAGCACATAAACCAAAATCCAGCAAGTCTGGCAGCCTGGATTGTACCAACGAGCATTAGAAAGAAGGGGTGGTAAAAGAAGTTTGCAACAGAAAGTTGCACTGGAAACAGTGGAAAGATTATGAGGCCCCAGTGTGACTCAGAATCATACTTCCATAATGGATGTTCTCAAATTACGACTGAAATATGTATCTGGTGAGAAATGGGGAAGGGAAACCTTCTGGCTATCATCATTCCATAATGGCAAAGTGCCGTATTTGCCTTGGAGAGAAAATGGACCTTTCATTACTTATTCTGACACAGATGGCAATTAAAGTCAATTAGAGTCAACAGGAAGTCCTCGCGGAGGCTGGAAAGCATGCGGGCGTGCGTGCATGAGAGCGTGCGCTTGCATGTAGATGCGCATTCGGGCACCGCTGCTCACGTGTAGACTTTCAGCACAAAGTCCTTCTCCTCTTTGAGCTCAGAGATGGTCTGCAGCACGTCGCTCATGGCCAGGACGGCGCATCCATATGGCCGGCGGTACTGCACGTGCGGCGGGCCCTTCTTGGAGTCGTTTAGCAGCATCCGGCCTGTGGAGACATCCGGGTCAGATTGGGCCGGTGCTGACTATTTATCCACAATGCGGGTCTATATGAGAGCATCACATGCAGACACAGCTATGTACTAGCACCCCTCCTCTCTGCCGTGAGGTAATGAGAAAGATGCATTCTGAGGGAAATGCTCTTTTCAATATATAGCCAAGCTGTCCTTCACATGCTAAAGGCACAGCTATTACGTTTAATACAGACCTAGGCTTTATTTTCTGTGGAGGGCCAAATCCAACATTCATCATGTCAGCAGGGGGTATTTTAATGACTATTTTCATGTATCAGGAAAGCTACAATAATAACATTATTTATTCAACTCAAAGAAAGATTTGTGAGCAAAAATCTGTTCACCGTTCAGACTTGAACATAAAACTTATTTTTTAAAATACCAAGTAAAAATCTGGCCTGTGGGTCAACTTTCACACAGGTCTGGTTTAATTTAATCTTCCAGGACTCTCCAGAATTCACAGGCAAGGCTCTAGCCAGGACTAAACACCCTGGGTGGTGCGTCAGGTCTCATTCATCCGCATCTTTGTTTTAATAAAATAGCTTGCTTCTATATTAAAATAATTTGGCCCCGACACGGGTCGACATTCTACCAGAGTACCGCGGTCAGCCGCGCCGCGTCTCCTGATTTATTCACTGAAGACTGGGCCTGGCTGGCTGGAATTGAAATCTAAACTTAGGACACGTGAAGGGGGGCCCCAGCGGGCCTTGCAGCAGAGCACAGCTCCGTGCCTCTACAATCAATAGAGCAATACAGAGTGATCCGTGCCCCCCCCCCCCCAGCACATCCACCTCAGAGGTTACATCACTCCTTGGTATACAATATGGGCGTCAGTCAAATGAACACAGACACCCGGTCTGCCAAACCGGGGGGGGGGGGTAATAGGGAATTTTATGGCGAGGATTCCCCTGAGGAGTGGGATGCTGTTTGATCCAAAACTAAGGAATCAAAGCTACGGAAATTCCAGGAAAAAGATCCAGAAATAGACTATACATATCGAGAGAAACTAAGGACATCTGCTAAGCAGCTAAATATATTATGCATGCCAGAAATGCACATTAGCAGGTGTGCACGGTGGGGGGGGTCATTTGCAGCACTGAACGGAGAGAACACGCTGGCATCTCGGCATATAGCAGGCAAGCTTCCACGGGGAGCCCAGACAGGCAGCCAATCAGCATGCGACAGTCAGAGGGATTCTTTCCCTGGGCTCATCATGGCATCAGACAACGTCCAGCACTTCTGGACACCTCAACATGCGGCTTACCTGTCCGGATGACATGTGCCACAATATACAGGTCTCTCTTCATATCTTTATTGCTTAAATCCTGCAAACGAACAAACCGAAAAGTTACTTACACAACCATTTTCTATGACCACATTTTCTGTAGATGACACTGTCATGACACTGTCATCTACAGCCTATCACAAGGATGGAAAGAGCGTACAGCAGGGAACATTCTGGATGGCAGACAAGCTGAGTCACACACTGTCAGCAATTCACTTAAACCAGTGTCGCTCAACCCAGTCCTTGAGCACTCCCAGACAATCCACATTTTTGCTCCCTCCCACCTGCAAACACACCTGAACCAGGTACTCGATGTTCTTGATTGGCTGGGAACAGGGAGGGAGCAAAAACGTGGACTGTCTGGGGGTCCCCGAGGACAGGGTTGAGAAACTCTGACACTGACACTGGAGTATGGGAGGAGGCAAGCCGCATCCTGAACAATCCCACACACACTCCACATATTCAGAACTGGGGGCCACTGGGAGAGCACCCTGTTTAACCCTGTAATTTATGTTTTTTCTTGGTCACCGCTCGTAATCATGGTTCCTGAGGGCTTACCGTGAAGAGGGAGCAGAGGCGGTCGACCTTCTCAGGATTCTTAGGACCTCCGTTTTTGTTTAGTCTCACCATGAACTTCTCGCTGAAAAAACACAGACAGCAATGTTACCCCCCCAGTTCACAACCAGGGATACGGAGACCATTTCAGGGAGGACACACTCTACTGTGTGCATTTAGTGCAAATAAAAATGAGGAAAATCTCAGCAAAAACAGTTTATAAATAATAAACAGATTCAGAGTCAGACAATATACACATTGTTACTGTACAAAAATAATAATAATGGTGAGGGAAAATGATTTCTTATGCAACAGTCTTTTCATAAAAGAAGGGAAAACTTACTGAACGCTTTTGAAACTTCTGCAATTAAGCTCTCCTGAGCTATCATTTCAGTACTGAAAACAAAATAGCTAACCATAAGTAAATTTAACAAAGTTGCCAGGGTCGATATCAATAAAAAAAAAACATCTATTAAGCGAAAAATCCTTTTTTGTTGGGATAAAGTCATATCCGTGACTGCGACAAGAGCAATTACTGAACAGACTGGGCTTTCATAAAGCACTTGGGTACGAGGTACTCGTAAAACTCAATATAGGCACATTAATTGAGCACTCCTCTGTCAGCCTTCGTGCCTTGTCACCCACTCATGAACATCCAAACTCACTAAGAAATACTAAAAAAGACTGAATGACAAAATTCTCCTTACTTGAATAAAAAACAAGCTATAACTTTTGCATTAAAAAACAACCAGGAAAAAATTACCTACAAATAATGTAATGCTAAAACATTATTTGTGAAAGCCCGAATTATATCCGTGTTTTCTATAAAAAATGTATATCTGAGCAGACGAATAGACATAACCTTATGCCTGCCCTCCCCCTAATTCAGATTCGTTCCATGGTTCATAAATGAATTAATTAGTGAATTCAATCATTCATATCTGTTCAATTAAAAATAATCATGTACTACAGGTGTAGCTTCAACCTGAACATTAACCCTGACACCCTTGTTTCTCATGGTGATACTGGTGACACTCATGGCAGGAATCATAATATTAAGTAAAGCAGTAACATTTGATATAACAGGAGCCTGTGTCTGTAGAGTCCCTACAAGGCCAGCTCTGCTTAAAGAGGCAATGCGCCAAGCACCCTGCTTCCTAAGACCAACTGTCTCCATTCATGGATCTGCAAATGAACTTCAAGGCTAACTAGAAATAGCAATTTTAAAAAAGGGGAGACCATTTGTTCCCTCCGTGGGGAGGCTGCTGTCCTTGGTTAACCTACAGTGGCATTGGGGGGTCCTCAGGAGGAGGAGAGGAGGGGGGCTAATCGGATAAACGACGCTGGCCGCCACCCCCCCAAAAGCCATGGTAATGCAATCGGGATGTGCTGGGCGCCACTGTGCCGGCTGAAGAGGTGTCTGTTAGTGCCAGTGCAGAAAACACAGCTATTACACGAGACATAAACAACGATAACGTCCATGTACTGCTCTGACAGCTTGTGAACTGCAGAGGGCTTGGAAGAGTCAGGCAGTGAAATAAGCCATACTGGATGCTGCTGTAAGGTGGACCACAGCTAACGCCGACTCTGCAATGCTAATTTAACTCCCTTGTTCCAGCCCTGGAAATTGTCGCCTAGCGATGGTAGAAAACAGCTACAGCAACAGTAACCGTGACAGAAGTGGGATGATTAGGGATGTAACACTGATCAGTTCGCACTTAGTATTATTCTACATTATTTTTAATGTCTTATATATGAAGAATGGGGCAGATGCCTGACGTGAGCGGGATGTGGCAGAGAGTAACGGAAGGTGAACCGCAATCACATAAGTAAATCTAAATATAAGACCAAGTACCGAAAACAAAATCAGCATTTAGCGAAATAGCAAACTGTCCATTGCGGCTTCAGACAAAGCTGCATTTTTAAAAACATCAAACGCAGAGAAGTATTATGATGTGGTTCTCTTGTGCATTAAAAAGCACGCATTTTCCTTCAAGGCTCACGAGATTCACACCATTTAGCAACCAGCAAGCTTCAGAGGCTCACGGCAGATGCTGATGAGATGAAATGACAGTTACCGGTACCCACTGTAACCTTATTCCCATTAAAGTACACAGTGCACTTTATTATCCCCATGGATTTTTAGTACTCTGTCATGCTTGTACTGTGCATGTGTGTGTGTGACAGACGGGGATTTGTCAAAGCACTGAGACACTGTGTATGGGCTTTCCTCTGCACTCAGCCCCCCTCTATGCACACGTGATCTACGCACACAGGATTTTCGACCCACAGGAATGACACAGAGGCGACGACATTGCAAAATTTTACTTCCCACCAGCAGGCTCATGGCTGCACTTTGAAGTGTATTCAGAAAGGGACCCATGAAATCATACCTGGATCAAACATCTAGTTTAGAAACACAGAGATGCACTATAATGACGGTTAGTGGTTTGTGAATTAGAAACAGACAGACGGCATGATATAGGGCTGGCCAAATCAGCTTCACATTTAATTTTAGCTGGTAATCTACAGATGGTTATAAAATAACAATGTTTGGTTTCTATCAAGAATCCACATTAGAAGACAACTGTGTGTGTTTACACATGGTTCAGTGATTAACGCTGTCGCTTCATATAAGCAGGGATGAGGCTTGGAATCCTGTCACTGCTCTGCCAGTGTGGAGTTTGCATGATCTCCCTGTTACACAGCTTTCCTCTCACATTGCAGAAATGAAGTTAGGCTAGATAGCATCTCCGGGCCGTGTTTGACTGGGATAAGTGTTTGGTAGATGGATGCTTGTGTTTGCATACAGAACTACTGAAGTTATTGACTGTATAAAGATGCGATTCACAAATGTCGGCTACAGCTACAGGGCGGCTACAGTGCAGGACTATTTGATTGTAGTTCAGTTACAACATCTCTTAACAGAGACTCAGGATTGGAACTGAGGCCTATCAAAACTCTGCAACAGGAATGCCAGGGGCGTTTAGATCGTAATGGCAGAAGTTCAAGAAATAATAAAGAGTTATTACAGATTCAAATCGTTGACCTTTACCATGATAAATGCCTCTCTTAAGAATGAATAGCCAAATAAAAAATCTTTAATCATTCCATTCCACTGTATTTTTTCTATAACACAAATGCTACCCAAGACTGAAAACTCATCATGCACTATGACTCACTGGGGGACTGCTCTTGGCCAAACCATGCACAGAATGTTGTCTTAATTTGTCGATAATATTTAGTTTTTAATCAGTGGATTAAAATTAGGGAGCAATGCAGAAAATTCTGTTGGACTCATTTCTGACTCTCTAATCACAGTTAATTCATAATTTGTTCTGCGAAAGCCACCCCCCCCCCCCCCAGCATGCCCAGTCTT
>JAODKC010000130.1:3633087-3664217 GCA_026777985.1 Mormyrops attenuatus | reverse complement strand
CCTAATGCAATCATGTGCTGTTAAACCCTAGCACAGCAGATGATATGAAAACAGACAATATGTAAACATTCCTGGATTAATACGTAGACACCCCCCATGAGAGAGTTAACCAATGCTAAGATTTTTACCTGATGCTATGCTTTAAAAAGCAGAGTTGATACTGAAAAGACTGACGTTTTATCCTGCAGCTTTGCCATTCTTTCACAGACAGAATAAAACAGACAGACAGCTGACACATGCATTGTAGTGCACATATAGAGCTGTGAATACCAGCGTTGATATTTCAAACTGAATGATGCTGTTACTAATATTATGTGAACCTGAGTTAGCATAGATGGGCTTCTCTTCAGCAGCTAGTATTAACTATATACAGTAAAAGGCATCACTCAGGTCCCAGGGACTGTACCAAAGCGCCAGATAGATGCAGACTTGTGTGGTTAGTGCACTTCAATGCAAGAATGTTGAAGCACTGCAGGTATTTGCATCCATACTGAGGGTTATGAACAGACAGAAATCAGACTTAAACATCATGTTTTCATCATGCAATATGGAAGTATAATTTAAAAATTCTTTAAGAGGCTCAAGTTCCACAAGTGTAGCCAGAAGTCACATGGCTCTCCTGAGAGCCAGGCCAGCTGCATCGCGTTTAGTTCTCCGACCTGACGCAAGGATGCGCCAGAGAGCATGCAAACCCCTAAGGTCACTGTGAGTCACCATGAAGCCTTGTGGGAAAGTGGGGGGGGTCCCCAACCGCGGATGGTGCCAAAGGCCTGCCACCGGGATATGGGGTTTCCCATAACTATGGTATTCAGAATGCCACCCCTCCCTCTGTGTGCCCCCATCCCTGACAGCTGACAGCAGCTACAGGAATGTACTATGGTTTTTACCAGGGGCGCAGAGGGCGGGGGGTCATTTCTGTAGTCCACCCCCATATCTCTATTGTTCCAGCAATATGGAGTCAGTTAGTTGCTCTGCTCGCTACACATTTTTTATATTGCTATATCTTTAAACTTCCTGCCGTCCAATCCTGTGATTCCCTATGAAAACATACTCCCTCAAACGGCATAAACAAAGACAAACTCATTATACTTTAAACTAGAAAGAGCCACCAGGAATAGCCCTTAGAAAAACCTGGTTCAATATTCATTTTCTCTCTAAAAGGGCTCTCAGGACAGAACTGTACTGTATGGACAGAACATGCTCTATAAGAACTGCAAGGTCAAAGTTGAGGTCCAGGCCTCATTAAACATTGGGCCTTCTGTCGTTTTCTGGGCTGTGAAGGTCTCCAGCAGCTTTCTCCTGGGCTCCACTGCTGGGTGTCTGAGTCATACAGCAGTGCGAAGAGACGGTGCCCCTCTCCCCTGCGTAACCCCATCCTACAGCTGAATTCCCCAACCATCCTTTCCATTCCCTCCAGATGTCTAAATCTTCATAACAGCTTCCGAGCACCAGCTGGGGCTGTAAATCTGGATGAGAATCCATCCTGTTAAGAAACACACACTGACAAGCAGAAAGCGAAAAAACAGCCAAGCATGCTGCTTATAATTGCATGCTGGGTCAAAACCATTGATTGATCCAAGGTCAAAACAGACACGATTGAACAACTAGATCTGACGCACCACAATGTGCTCAAAATTTAAAATAAAGCATTCTGCTTTACAGCAGCGATGGAAAATAAACAAAAGCTTTGATATACATGTTCAGTGATTGACATGCACCATCGCTTAAGCCGTTACCATGGTAAATACTGAAATGAGCTATCGCCACCTAGTTGATTATTGACGTGAAACAGGCAAGCTTCCCTGTAATAATAAATACATCCAAAGAGATACAGCTCTGAAATAAATTAAGAGACCACAGTAATTTTTTTTGTTTCACTCATTTCTCAATTTATGTGTATGTGCCTGGGTAAAATATAAATTTTTTTTGTAAACTCCAGCCTGGCTCTTCCCTGCTTCTCACTGATAAAGGGCTTCTTCCTTGCTTTATGGGTCTTCAGTACTGCTTCTAGTAGCTTGTTATGAATTGTCCTAGCCGTGCACTTCACACCACTTAATGTTTCCCATTGTTTTTGAAGGTCACTTGATGTCATCCTCCAATTTATGAGGCACTACTGGATAAATTGATGGTCATCTCTGCCATTAGAAAGTCACTTCCGCTCTCTACCTGGCTGGATTTTGGTTATTGCCAGAGTCTCCTGCTTCACCTTGTTCTTGCTTACTGCTGTCTTAGAAACTTTAAGTCTGCCTTCCTGCCTGCCTTGGCACAGTGTAGCCCTCTGCCAGCAGAACCAGGATTATACCAGGATTTAAAAATCCAGATAAAAAAAAATTTGGTCTTTTTCCAGATCTGTATATACAGCTTGGTGTGTGTGTGCATAAAAGAGGCATTTGGGAAAGAAAAAAGGTAACATTAATGGTGGTGCTATTTTTATATGCTAGCAGGAGACAAGTTATTACAGTGATGGGAAAAAATAAATATATAATAAACATAGGAAGAAATATTTTTAGTGTATGCTATTTCCCTATTGCTATTTTGACTTGAATGACGCATGAGTTATAAACTCATTTAAAATATTCTGCATTCATGATAATGCCTTCAGTTTGCAATAAAACCATCCCCAGGGTCAAGCCCTGTAAATCTCTAGCATTTATCTCTCTCTTCTTCTCTTCTCCTCTTCACTTCTCTGTAACCCTCACCTTCAACTTTAAAACAAAGTCTTATTCTACTCCCAAACAGATTCAATAGCTTTACTCCAGCAAATGAACCATAGTCCCCGACCCCTTGCATCGTTATTAGGAATATGGTCTGGGATTTGTGCATTTTCACACATTGCAGGGTTATTAAGTCTCTCAAAGTCATTCCTAAGAGGTCAGGCAAAAACCTTTAGCTAAACTTCTGACCAATCAATTGTATTAAATCAAATTTATCGAATGGTTCGCTCCATCCTACAAAACACCGTCAATGCTTAGTCTTTGTCGATGGCCTTCTTTCTAAAACAAATCAATAGAACAATCTTCCTTGCTCTCAAAGAACGGTATCCTGAATCCAAACCATCCTGCCCGCTGAGCCATTCTCTCTTCTGATAAGGATATCTTCAGTTTTATCTTTCATGACCACAACCTATTTATTTCCTCTTTCCATTTCACTATAGTTAGGCTTCCAGGACACACAGTCGGTCTTCACCAAAGCTTTTCTACTTTTTTCTACTCCCTTCTAGTCTCACAGCTCAGTCAGCCCTACTGGACCCAAAAGGGACCCAAAAGAGACCAGGGTGAACCCTGCGAAGGCTGATCCCTTCACAAGACCAGAAGGCGCCCTGATAAGTCACCCACAGACCACTTTACTTTTCAATACCCTGAAAAATGCTAATTGAATTTTTTTTAAAAAAAAGATTACATATCTTACTGCATAAAATTTACCCAATGAATATATGAATATTATTAAGTATCACATGAGGATAAACCAACTCATTTAAAAAAAAAAATCACTTCAGTTCACAAATCCAACTTATGATTCACAGCTGCTCAACTCTGGTCCTTAAAAATGTAAACAAACGCTAAACAAGGATGCAAGGTGCATTCCTGCAGCCACAAAGCTGTGGTCATTAGCTCGATATCCTTAATCATGCTGAAGAGCAGTACAAATTAGTATACTTTACTAGGCCTAATTAATCTGTCTGCGGCTTTATTCTTCAGCCACTATAACAGATTGCATCACTTCTTTTTCTTATAGAATTTTTGTTGTCTCAAAATGAAGAGTGTGCTCTCTGCATAGACACGTGCAATGAGGAAATACAGACAGGATGTGTTTCATAACATATAGTATTTCTTATTGAATGCATGTGTGTGTTTAGGGGAGTATGTGGCAATCAGGGAGCATCAGGAGGCCGTCCGGAGACCGTGACTGTCCATATTCATCTGCTTAACCTCTTCCTTGTTCTCTGTATTGCGCCCATACTGATGTGCTCTGTTTAGTAACCTGAACCAACTGCTGATGTCGGTCCTTTGACCCTGAACTGTCCCTAGATCGTCTGCTTCCACAAAGCAGCAGCTACTCATGATTATGTATTCTCCTTTCCTTTCATCAAGATGCCTCCTTCTTTCGTTTGTTTGTATTTTGTTCGTAGCCTCATCCCTACCCCATTCCCATGTCTGTAAAAAGGGGAAAGACCCCTTAATAACCCCTTTTATCGACTCTAAACCCCCGCAGGTCCATTTGGCCACCCCAAGCCACCCCTGGGATGACATCACAGGCTGCAAGCACATCCACTTATACAAAACTGGAAATTAATTAGCCTAAATATCTGTTTGCAGTAAAGCATATGCAGAGGTGGGATTCAAGTGGCCAACTCTGGAGGTCTGAGGCAACGAATGCTACCCCCCGACCCAGAAAATGTGAAATGTATCATTAAAGTAGACGAAGAATATAAAACGAAAACTCAAACTGCATAATTGAGAAGAATGGGCGCCAAATCTCAGACACAGAGCATATATTAAAGGCAGTATTTTTTAATATTAAGAATTAGGTGGAGGTGAAGGAAGGGATGCATCACCTGATTTTGCCCCACCCTAGGATATTCATGCCCCCCCATCTTACAATAAAATATATCCAAATAAAAAAGACAACAAGCCCCCCCCTCATCCCTGGCCCCCTTTTGCATCTCTGGCATTGTTTCCTAAATTATTTTCCCAGCATGCTGCTCACCTGATCTGCTTGCCCTCCCTCATGTCGTAAAGGGAAAAGAATATGTCCGTGTCTTCGCCGATGGAGTTGTAGGTGAAGCTCTTCAGGCTGACGAAGAGGTGGTGGGGAACAGGGATGCGACAGGCCTCGCCGTGACGCTGCCGCATGCTGTCGCCCTGGAAACGCAAAGCCGCAAGAACAGCTACTGTCAAGCATGGCCCCTATCTTTACACTACACTTCACAGCCTGTCTACCTGGCGAGTGTGTGGAAAGGGAGGCATTCGATATACATCAGCTTTACCTAGATGCAACACATTTTACAGACCCTATTTTTACTTCGCAATACTATTTTTATCAAAATAAATTATGCTTATCTACACTGCTCTACAACACACGATTGTTACATGCTTTCCTTACATGTTTTATGACCACAACCCTAATTTTCCTGTATAACACAGACTGTGTAAATTGGAGAAATGGCATCTATTTTTCTATCCTTAATGTGGGCCGGGACAAACTTCCACTCCTTTCAGCCTAATATGCACTGGCTTGTTACTTGCCTTGGGGATTAGTCACCCACAAAGCCCCTCTCCGCCTTTCAAGTCATTAAATGTGAAACGATGTGAACGTGGAAGCCGACGGCATGCAGTGCAGTGTATGAGGAAGCCATCTGCATGCTTTAATGCAGCCCTTTTCCTGTCTGACTTAACTGCGGCTTGCGTCTTTCTTAAGGAGTCACACACAAGGCAATCTGACTCCTTCACCTAATGAGATTCTCACACTAACCACCTCTGTAATGCATCCATTTCTGCGACCCTTTTTCCACACAAGGCTGGCAGTTACATGACACCTGAGAATGAAGTACTTCTCAAAGTGTGACTAAATGTGCCTGCACATATTTCATTGTTTGTAATAGAATGAAAGAAATGTAAATAAGTCCCTTAGAGATTACCTGTTTCGAATGATTGCATGACTCAAACTAAACAATAACTCATAACTACAGTATACTCCAAACTTTTAAAACAATCATATATTTCTGTGAAATTGGTTTCAAAAACATTTTACATATATTCTACTGAAAGATATAAAAGGACCCAAACCCTGAACTAGCTGAAGCAAAAAATTTAACTGAGACCTTACTTCCACAATCCTTAAGATTTAAATATTGGTGATTTATTTCTGTTGGCTGACCTGTTTTACAATACTGTACTAATACCCTACAGCAAATGCATTATAAGGGAGTTCCATAAAATATAATAATTAGTGTATGGGAACTGTTTTGTAGAACACTGCTTTCTGTAAATAATTCTACCATGATCGCTAAGAGACATTTGCTGGTCACCCAGCTGGCCCTTGGTGGTGGGAATGTGGACATAAGAACACCGTTATACATTAATGACAAAATGGTGTGTAAGTCTAAACGTACCTGGGAGGTGCTTTGCTGAACACTGTGTCTGCTGGAAAGGTGCTGGAATGCATAAGGAAGGAAGGAAGGATGGAAGGAAGAAACATTAGCAGTAGTCTTCAGCTTTATCCTTTATTAATAATACATGAATAATCCAGAGGAATAATCTAACATTGATGCAATATATCAAAAAGGTACAGTGGTCTTTTAACCCACAAAATTGTGTTTCATACTTTGGAGGTAAACTATCTCCTTTTGAAAAAAGCGACTTCTGAATTAATTTGAAACGTAATAAAGAAAAAAAAAACATTTACAGGAAATGTTTAAAGAAAAATGCATGATAAAAGTAGCAGAAAGCCAAGGGGAAGCAAAATTCCTCATGACAGCAGATGTAGCAGCTGCAGATCCCTGAAAGAGAGAGGAGGGTACAAGCAGGAGACAGGAAGATTTACAGCGAGGCCGTCGCCCTGTCACAGCAATGCTGGACACGGGAGCAAAGATCAGACTGCGGGCGCTAAAACTGATCTTTCACTCTGACAGCATTTCTCAAAGATAAAAACCTACTTTCAAGTCCCACATGCATGCATGACCAACCCAGAAACAAGCCCTTTGTAAACTATACCCACATATTCAGTCTGCTTCCCTGTTATTTTCAGCTGAGACACCTACACCAGTTCATGGACACAACTTTATATAACGGTGAGATTGCACCGTTTTTTTTTTTCTTTTTCGATTTTCTAAATGATCTTCAGAATATCTTTTTTCAGCATATCCAATTTCAGGCTATACTGTTAAGTATAAAATAATGCGGCATGCTGACTGTATAATTTTAAATTTCCAAGCATAATATTCCAAGCACACGTCTGCTTCCAGTCCTCACAATGCTTTGCGATTCTCATGACTTCACGAACTGAAAAACCAGGTGACGAAAAACATCGACAGTGGGACAAGTAACATCACAGCATAACCCCCCCCCCCACCACCACAGCCTCCATGGCTGCGCACATTCAAGTCAGATAAAAAAGAACAAACCTTCAAAGAAGCCTAAAAAATTCTCACCATAGAGTTTCCTAGGAGAGCTTGGCTACACAGAAACACTTCATGTAATTCCTTGGGTGGCACTCGGATAACTTCAACAAACTCGCTAAACCACACTAAAACTTCGGCTAATATTCATAGGGGTAATGCCTTGTCTAGTGATCATCAGATTCAAGTACTGTTGCCACATGTCTAAATGTAGATTACAGACATTTTCAAATGAAAGTATCCATCGCTTCTCATTAATATGTGTAACAAATAAATAATAACGATAATTGATGCTAATCCTCAACTACAAACAAGCCAGATGCCTCTGCAGACCAGCTTGGGCACATTGAAGAAGATATTTGAAAATCAGTATAATATATGCTTGCTATAATTCAGTTAGACTCTATTAGAAGTGCACAGGAGAAGCCAACGCCAGGAAAGCCTCCAGAAATGTGCCCGGGATACAGCTAACTGTGAATGCCCAGGCTAATTTGGACGCTTCAGGAGAAACAGTCACTTTTTCTGATTATATCATCGGGAGGAGGAGATTCGCTCCTTTGGGGACTCATTAATCAGAACCCCCACGAGAGACTTGGCCTTTATGAGGACAGCAACCCGGATGGTGGGCAGGGCGTCGAATCGGGTGAGGCACCACAAGGTCACACACAGCTAAGGGATGGGGAGTGCCAATCGGAGTCGAACGACAGCAGACTGAAGTTGAAAATATACTTATTTCTATTTATCTATGTATCTTGCTTTTTGGAAAGCACTCGGTGAGGACGGGCCGGGATATGACGGAGAATGTAGGTGGGTTCGACATGAGCAGATGGCCATCAAACGCTCCTGGCGAATTAATGAGCGTTCAGATATCCAGAAATGAAGCGGTGAGGAAGCGACAACGAAAGAAAGAGAGATAGCGCCATGAAATGGGAGGGGTGGCACTCTGCTACAGAAAGGATCATTCCACCCGAAAGTCAAACTGACGCAATAGAAATTAACGAAAGCGTATTGTAAAACCCACACAGACGAAGCAAACATTTGTAGCACCTCATTTGAAGCTCACATTCTAAATGTAGAAAACAGTCTTTATTACTGACTTTCATAGTACATGTAGAAAATAACTGTGAAAGCTTAGGCACTGCAAGAAAGAAGTGAAACATAGGTTTGGGCGTGTGTGTCAAGGAGCAGATAAACAGCAACGGGAAGCAAGATGGGTGTCAGAGTCTGAGACAGGTTTACTGGGCCTGAGAGAGAATATAACACATCAATTATACAAGCAGAGTGAATTACTAAACAACCTCAGACACCAGACTCTGAGATTTCCCCCTTCAACAGAAACATCACTACTATCTTCCCGATATAGCTATCATTGGCAAAACTTACAAGCCATATTTTTTTTTTATGTTTGACTGGACATTCAAATGAATGGCACACGTGTTTGTTTACAAATTTCGCTTACAAGAGGGAACAATTACCAACATGAAGTGAACATTAAATCCTCCTCATCTCATCCAACATGAAGACATGCACTTCTGCTGACAAATGCAATTCTAGACAGAACCATAAATACAGATGGCATGGTGGCTTAGAGTGTAGGACTGTTGCATCGCACCTCTACAGATGGGGGTTTGAATCCCACCTCTGCTCTGTGTGTGCTGAGGTTGTATACCTTCATGCAAATTAATTTAAACAAGTTGTCACATAGGCATGCATGCAGTGGTCTGGGACCTGTTGGCTTGTGCAGCAATAGGGCAGGGAGTATGCTGAGGGGGTGGACAGAGGTGGCACTGTGCCCACAGACTGGCAGGCCTGCTCGGGCGGGGTTAGAGCTGGGAGGTATGACTGTGCTTCAGCCAGCCATGTATGTTTCAGGTAAAAGCTCTGGGTGTTGGGTGCCTCCCTGTGTTGTTGTGGGGTTTCCTCTGGGTTCTCTGGTTTCCCCCAAAGTCCAAAAACATGCTAAGGTTAATTACAGTTGCAAAATGTCCCATGGTCCTTACTAAGATAAGGTGAGATTTGTTAGGATGGTCCTCCAGCTAATGATGTTTAAGTTATCAACAACTCTTCATCAGCTGAGAACCTCATCAAGTCAGCCACTGGCAGTTATTTATCAATATCATCCAAGTATCTCAGCTGCTTTTGGCAAAAAACATCATTGCTTATAATGTAACATGTGAAAGGAAAGAACAACTGACAGAATGCTAGAAAAAAGTTTTTTTTGGTTTGTTTAAAAGTGAGCCGCCTCCGGGCTATGTGAAGGAGTGTTACTTTGGTTTGATTTTCTCCATTTTTGTGTAAGCCTTTCAGAATCTGGTGCAAACATTAGATCCATTAGATAACAGTAAAAGTACGGTGCTTATAGGAGAAAAACTGCATGGTTTTGGCAGAACTGAACTGCAGGAGCAATGGAATATTCATATCCACATTTATATTCCTATCAAGAAAGGACACTCCTAAAAATTTATATTTTAGGGTAATTAATAAAAAAGGGCTACCTTAAAACTGTTGAATGCTTCCTACAGAAGTAACTAAAATCTATCCATCCTTTTTCCAACTGCTTATGCTGATCATGATCGTGGGGGCTGCACAGGGCATATACTGTCGCAGTGGTAAACCCTGAACAGGATTCCTCTTAAATAAAACCTATATTTACAAATATCACAGTGTCCATTAATAAAGCAACGCACAGCCCCCCATTAACCATTAACTGATATGTAGAAATCTGTAGATATAATTCCTTATTCAAACTCTATGAAACACAAAGATCAGGAAAAAAGTGATGTATGATGAACATGCCACAAAGCATGCGCTGAAAATAGCCAAAGAGAAAAACTAAATATTCCATAAAAACATACTACTAGCAGCATCACCAAATAAAAATCCCTCATTTTATCTGGTTATCATCATTATAGATATTTCAGGGGTGACACTAAGGCTCACATCCACTGGGTTGCAGGTTTGAATCCTGCCTTCGCTTTGTGTCATTGGAGTTGGCATGTGTTCTTCATGACACACAGGTTTCCACCCAGATCTCCAGTATCCTCCCACAGTCCAAAAACATGCACTACTGGTATGTCTGAATTGCCCAGAGAGCATGATGGTGTGTGAGTGGGAGTGTGTATGTGCCCCGCAATGAACTAACAGTCCATTTAGGGTGTGCCCTAGCCTTTTGCTCTGCGCGTCCTGGTAGAGGCTCCAGCCGCCCCCACAATACTGACCAGCTAGAAGATGGACGGATGCAATATTTCAGATTTATGATGCAAATGTCAACCTTTAGCTACATTAGCAAATCATGCACCTAAGAATGGTATTTAGCAGGCCATGCTACGCTATGCTACATGCTACTCCATTAGCAACTAATGCCTGGACAAGAGGACAACTGATAAAGTCACTGATTTAAAGGCATAATTTAATAGAATCGATTTGACTCATCATTCCCTGCACCCACTTCCCTCACAGCTTCACCTAGATAAAAAAAAACACATGACACCACAAAACAAATATGTTCTGTTTATGGTGCATCTTCTCAGTGTATACATCCATACCCGTCGAGTTGGAAAAAAAGTTGACACATTTTTCCCCCTGAGCCTGTACGGAGAGAGCCAGTCACTAAGCAACACTAAGGCCTTAGGGGATAGTTTTTTTTTTTTCATCTGGATTTTACGTTAGCGCCGGTTTGGTGCGGTGATGCATCCATCTATTTCCTTTATCTTTGCTCCTGCCCCCGCCCCCTTCCCATCATTCCAAGCTGTGGGCTGTGAGTTGCTGCCGGGAGACGCACTGATCCTCGATTCTGCTGCATTATGTAAGGACGGCAGGCAGCTTCGGAAGGTATGAAGAGATGCATGTCTGCCCTTGAGCGTTGGAGAGGGTGTCAGGAATGGTGTGACACAGTCCCACGCAGACCTGTGATAGGGTAACAATGTGTGCCGTGGTTTGGGGAGGGAGTTATACATATAGTACTGTCCAGAATCAGCATATGTATTTGCTATTGGTGAGATTTTGTCTGAACCATGTACATAAACCGCTGTGTCCTGCCTCCTCTGTTTTTGCAGTTAAAGTATTGTGAAACCTGCCCCACCACTGCTGTTATATGTCGCACCTGGGGGAATGATATTCAGTGCCACTGTTTACCAGTATACGGATGGTACCACTTGACCATTTGATATTGATCACTGAACTAATTCACATGACTGTTGTTACCTAGGATATGCAAAGTATTTAACAATTCACTAAACCGGAATCCAGTACTAATTCACATTCCACAATTCACATTTTAGTTATATTATCTGTTTATACAGGACAAATACAGGAAACACACACACAAATACCAATGATACCATGACATTTTACTAGAAAATTACATACACAAAAACCCCAATAGTCAGGCCATTTATATAATGCCCACAGAGCATGCTGAATTCACTGCTGCCCATGTTTTATTTACTCCAAAATTCTTGTCAGAATTCTTCAAAGAAAATAAACACACAGGAGTTTTTTGATGGGACCCCTGCACTGACATCCTCTTACCATTTTGTAGAGATCGGAGACGCTGATCTGATCGGCATCCACCATCTCAAAGTCCTTTCTTGGCACAAGATCCAAGCCCAGGTGCCTGTCAAGGAAGACAAAGAGTGAGTGACAAACAGAAAGAGCAGAAGACGTGCATTTTTATCCGGGCGCAGTGAGAACAAAATATCCAGCAGGAACAGCTGGCAAGCATCAGTTAAGCTTATATAGTATCCAACTGCCGGAAAAGCTCTACACGCAATGGGTCACACAAGCACCGGCTGTTACTTGTCAGCTGGTTATACCACTCGGCCACCATCACTGGACCTCTGCCCGGCGATTTGGGTCATGCGAGGCCCCCAGGACAGCAGCAGCACCGCGGTGCCTCTCAGATCCATACATCTGTGGCTTGTGAACCTCAAGGCTAACTTCTTGCAAGACTTATCTCTGTTGTTTAACATCGTGCAAAAGCTTTCACAAGCTGGTTAGGCCTGGGTGGGAACAGCGAGGATGTGGGTGGGCGGAGCCAGCTGCCAAAGCCAATGGAAACAGCTGTCCGTCGCCGGCTCCGTATTTAAATGCTTCTGCGGCAAGTCGCACAACGTCATCTATCACCCAACATTGCGAAGACTTTCATGTTTGATCCCACTTCATCCTCCGAAAAACTGTTGCAGTCCAGAAAATATGAATAAATCCCCCCAAGCATACAGCTTGCACTCTCGCGGGGGGCTGCTCTCATGCAAACTGGCACAAACTGGATAAAATAAAGGTTCCTTTATTCTGAGCTGCTTTGCTGTTTTTAAAGAAAAATGCATCACTCAGCCCTACACCACAGCAAATAACATAATGTACAAAACCGTTACAAAAGGATATGCACTTTCTTAGTAAAAAAAAAGCAAATACTGTAGTGTCAATATTGACAGAAGCAAAACAAATGTTTCTTTTTTTTTCCAATTTCAACATAAATTTAGTTCCAAGTCTAGCACAAGTAACTGTGTCACCTTCTCCAAACATATTAGTACATTCTCTGAGTGTGTAGTTTTGGCACCTACAGGGATTAGTGTGCAGAAATAACTTAAACATATACAGTGTGTGACTTTATCATATTTTAAAAAAATACTACTATTAAATCGTTATCCAATGATTACCTAAACTGGGGCAGCATTGAAAACAAATGTGATTGTGTTGATTACACAAACGGAGTATCAGTAATTAAGCAAACTGCATATTATACATAAAAACATTAAACATAAGAACATAAGAAATTCACAAACGAGAGGAGGCCATTTGGCCCATCAGGCTCGAATTGGGAGAACTTAACAAATAGCTCAGAGTTGTTAAAATCTTATCTAGCTCTGGTTTAAAGGCACCCAGGGTTTTAACTTGCACTACACTAACAGGAAGAGTATTCCGTAGTCCAACTACACGCTGTCTAAAGAAGTTCATTTTAAAATGTTCTCCCAGTACTATCCATGTATGGCCACGAGTTCTAGCATTTATACTAATATTGAAGTAGCAATCTGGCTGAACAGCATCCAGACCTATTAGAAACTTATATTCCTGGATCATGTCCCCCCTTAGTCTCCTTTGCTCGAGACTAAACAGATTCAGTTCAGCTAACTCCTCATAAGACATTCCTCTAAGATCAGGAATCATTCTTGTAGTCCTACATTGCACCCTTTCCAAGGCAGCAATGTCCTTTTTAAGGTATGGTGACCAAACCTGCACACAATATTCTAGGTGGGGTCTTACCAAGGAGTTATATAATCATAGCATCACCTCCCTTGACTTAAACTCCACACACCTAGAGATGTAACCCAACATCCTACTGGCCTTTTTAATTGCTTCCCCACACTGGCGAGAGTGGGACATGGAAGCATCAACATACACACCAAAGTCTTTCTCATAATCAGCTACCTTTATTTCAGTGGAAATATCTGTGCTCTATATTTCTGCTCCCTGCATGGATTACCTTACATTTACTGTATCTACGTTAAATTTCATCTGCCCGGTATCAGCCCAGTTGCTAATTAAATCAAGATCCCATTGTAGTCTCTGTGCTGCTAGTTCAGTATCTGCTACACCACCCACCTTGGTGTCATCTGCAAATTTAACCAGTTTACTGTATGTATCGGTGTCCGTATCGTTAATGTAAATTAGGAACAATAGTGGTCCTAAAATTGAACCCTGCAGTACCCCACTATGAACGCAGGCCCACTGTGACATTGTGCCTCTAATAACTACTCGCTGCTTCCTGTTTGTTAACCAGTTTTCTGAAGGTTCTGAAGAAGGAAAGGACAGTTGAAACTGATAACCAAACGCATGGCAATTAAAATACATTTTTCACTCTTTTGTAGTATATAGAGTGTAGTATATATTTTGTAGTATATAGAGTATGTAGAATAATCATTCCTTAATTATATTAAAGTCTAAATTAGTACTTCATTCAAACATCATTGCTCATTCTTTCTTGGGTGATGAGGTTTACAATAAGAGTAATGTGAAGAAGGATTTATGATTACTACCAACATTTCTCTTTGGAGGTGATGTTTTTCAAAATGTTTTTCAACAATCCGTACCACTTATCCGTACCAGTATATGAATGAGGATATTATGAAAAAGTCAGATAAAAATAATAGCCAAAAGGCAGAGATGGTTAAAATTGAAACAACATTAATATAGCAATTTGTCAAGCCAAAAATGTTACCATCAGAGTCATACTGGGCCACTTTATCTTTTCCGCTGGTCATTGGAAGCTGAAGGGCAGGGATCCTTCACTAGTAATTGGATATTTTTTATCCAGTTGTGGACATATCAGTTATCAAAATGCCACAGTTACTGAGTCCTGGGGGCCTGGATTAATAAACTCTTTTAGGAATCTATCTTATTTCTGTGTTTTTTCTCTGTAATAAACTCAGAGAAATGCGCTTATCGGATCACAGGTGCATAGATATGGGACATGGGGAAACATGAGAGTACAGCAGAAACCAAAAACGGGGTATCTTGTTTTTTTTGTTGGGTTTTCCCAAGTCTTTCCCAATTTTCTAATAAAATAAACTTCAAGAAACATTCTATTGATTTGGCATTTCCATAAGGTGAGGTCTTACCTAGGAAATCACACAGTCATACCTGAACTGATACTGGTTGTGTGCAAGACACCACAGAATAATTTATAATACTTATTTCTGCATTTTCACCCGTAATAAAAACATCTGCTAATCTGCCATTTGCTCCGGACAACAGGCTTAAGTCAAGCCATGAGGTCTCATAAACTTCACAGACAACGCTGGAGACACCAAAAACAGATGGTCGAATTAATTCTTCCTCCAGGAAGCATTTTCAATGGATACCTAGAATTTAATTTTCTATACTTTTATTTCATTTTATATTTTTATAGTTACTATATTCATTCCACCCCATGGCACTACTACTCTATTAATTATTATTTGCATACATACTGCAGTATTATCTACTATACAAACCCCTGTGTCAAAACTGACATTCAGGACCTCTAATCAATGTAATCCTGCCCATGTCCATTACTTCATTTTTAAAAAAAACACTGTTAATACTTAAAAAAAATTCTGTTAATATTATCCCCAGGGAGTGTTCATGTACTGTCCCCTTAAAAACATACGACCGCATGTGTGGTCACGTGACTCCACCCCATCCAGTCTGCGACATGGAAGCAGCATAGGGGAGAACTCAAACACCAAGCAGCAAACTGAGCAGCTCAAGCAGCTTGTACCAAAGAAAAATGGTGTGTCCGTCATTTGGACACATTGTGGCTTTAGTGAAGACGACACCAAACAAAAAAGGGTCAAATGTAAACACTGTAAAAAAAACATTTTCAGCTTCCAAAGGTAATATCTCCAATTGGTTTCAACACTAACAATATTTTAAATACAGCGGAAACCACTTATAGTGATCAACCGTATATATGGATCAAAAAGCTTCATTCCTGTACGAATACTATTTATATAATTCGCCTATAGTAATCAAGTAGTCCGCTTACAGTGTTCATTTGGGGTCTTTTTATACATAACAATATATGGAAAAAATTACAGCTATACTAATTCTTTTTTTACTTGCCTACTTTGCCTTGCAGAAACGCATCTGCTTCTGGCTAGCTACCTGAGGCTAATGTTGCATGTACAGAAAACATGACGGGAAAAAGAAAGTCATTTTCTGTCTATTATGAATATAGACTCATCAAAGTTAATGATAAACTGCCAAAAACAAAACTACAATAGGCTATATTTTATGTACAGTACTGTACTGTATTATAGCATATTTGAATTATACACAGTTCATTAATTTAATTTGTACAGTACTGTAATTTGAAAGAGTCAATAAAATTCAGTAAATAGTGACTCTGTCTGTTTTATTACCTTACTTTCATGTAATAAAATATACAAATTAGATGGAAATCTGGCTGAGACATAAAGAAGACAGAAAAAAAATCAGGTGTAATGATCATCCACTTACTGTATAGTGATCAATTTCACCCAGACAGACGTGATCACTATAAAAGGTTTTGTTTGCAAGAAATGTAAACTGTTTATTTTCTACTTTTTTAGGGAACTTGTGACCTTGTTCATAAGATGTTTTCATTTCACGAGATTTATGCTTTGATTTCAGTTGATCAAAATATTCAATGATATACATATATACAGTCTTTCTTTAGAAAAAATATCCCAGCTTTAACAGTCGAGCATATTTACAGTACGAACCTTGTCAATCAAATATGAAGGCAAAAAAACAAACACAAAAACAAAATAATCGTCCATTGATTGTAATCGAGGTAAAATGTTAATTAATCATGATACTGATTTGAAGTCATATCGCCCAAGCCCTAATATGGATGGTATGACAATAAAGCCCACTTGACTTATTCCAAGAGACCATCTGGTATTTGAAGTTCAAGTTTATTTGTCCATAGACTTAATGTTGCGAAATTTCTAACACTGATTTATTTTTTAATTTAATATACTTTTTACTATTTATAACACTAACAGTTGGTGTTAGAAAAAAGTGCTCTTACATTAAATTTGCTGCATGTTGATTTGCTTATGTCTCTTTGTAGGTCTATATGTTGTAAGTCAATGTGTTAAATGTAATATACTGATAGACAATTACCGCTGAAGTGCAACAATAATAATGATATTTACTCACATAAACAATGTTTGAAATCACACCAACATTCTGACCATTTTGGGATGTGAAAGGCGCTTATAACAGTTTCATGCCAACATGGGTCCGTTTCCACAGAAACGCTGGAAAGTTCTGACACGTCCCATTAGTTGCCAGATCCGGTGTCGCTGACTCAGAAACAAATCTCTGTCAAAAATTCCTCGGGCAGCCAACATGTTTTGATTTTCCCCTAATTCACAAGATGCATCGGTTTTGTTTAGTTTGCGTTTCTTCCCCTGAGAGAGGAAGCAGAAAATGTAAGACTTGAACCTCAAAACTTCAGATGAGAAAAAAAATAGCCTATCGTTCGCATTAAAATTTCAGCACGCTGGGAACCGACAGACTGTCCAAGCTGGGTTCCTGCAGTAAACGCAAATTGCTTTGTATACTGCGGGTCCCTGGGACCAGAATCTCCTACAGGACCTCACACAAATAAAAGTTATTCCACATGTCACACAGATATCCGCAGCTATCCGGATCAGCCATCATTCCATTTCCACTGCAGCTCTGTCTCCCTCAAGAATCCCCAGTACGGTATAGTTTTTGCAATATAATTAGCCTAAGTTGGCAAGATTTTATTGAGCCTCAACTTAAGAATACCTTTGGCTGGGGGGGGGAGGGGAGAGCAATAGCTGATTTTTCTTGTTCTCTTTGTGTCTGGCCAGCAACTTTTAGGGGGGAGTACAGAAGCAGAAGGAGCCGCTGCAAGGGTGCGCTAGCAATTACCCTGGGAAAAGAGAGGGAAATTGAGCGGCAATTAAACTTGGGGCCCCGGAGTGAGACAGGCTATGGCAGCAGCCATAAATACTCTGAAAACAGCAGCGGTTAGTGAGAACTAAGCAAAATAATGACAACCAACAAATGCTACTTTCTTCCAAAATACACAATTACTCCTTTTGTTTCCGTATACTGTTCTAGGAACAGGTTAATTTGTTTCACATTCATTTTGGATGTCTAGTTAACTGACAGGAGTGCAGCTAACTGAGCATCAGTGGCTCGTGTGGCAATGTTAATGGTTACAGACAAAACAGGAATAATCGGGCGCAAATTTGGCTGAAGTCCTGCTTTCAGCTCCTCGTAGTGTCTGTGCCTCTTAGTGTCTTAGGCCAAGAGGCGTCCTCGCTCTACTCTGGTGTCCAGGCCAATTATCAAAGTATTCCACGCAATTACCAGCATTAATGACCAGAAGTGTGGAGGCAATAGGTTATGTACCAGAAGGAGGCAATCAAAAATTATAGGAAAATAGTGGCCGTCTGACATGGTCAGCCTGGGGTTTAAGTGTCACAATTAAGAAATATAAATCAGTGCTATCATTTTTAATCGCAAGTGCAGTAACAGGGCAGCAGGGGCAAAAGATGCAATGACCGAAACATAAGTCATATTTAAAAAGCACGGGGACTGTCATCGAACACCTGCTAGCCCAGCACGATCTGCAACATGCCGTCCTTGGTGTGTTAATGGGCTGAGAATTAGAAGATGCCACCTTAGTGAAACATGTAGCCCTCACGGGACTGGCAAGTGGGCAGGTGGAGCACCTCTGTGTGTCAAATAGTGTAAAATCCCATTTCTCACCCTATACACCACCCCATCCCCCTAGACTCCCCTGGGGACCTGGTTGTGGGAAGGTCAGCCTAGCGGAAAGGCAGGCACACGCTGCTGTGTCCGACTGTGCGCGCCTACGGGGGCAAAATGCATCAGTTTCTGCCACGCCAGGTTCAACAAGAGAAGAGGGAAAAAAGGAGCAGAAAGATAAGGGAAAGGAATGATAAAAAAAGGGATCATAAAAAATATGTATTGTGAGACAACTGCTCTTTAAGAAGGTCCAGAAAAGTACACAAATGGAAGAGGGTGGACCCTAGACAGGAAGTGCCAGGGTTCAGAATCAGAGGGAGTTTACTGAGGATCTCCCCTCACATGGGTGCAATGAAAAATACAGAAATAGTAAGAGGATTCATGCACACTTATAGAAAAGGGACTCACTCGTTGCCCCAGTCCAACCGGACTGTAATGTGCCGCTTGACGTCGCGGATCTGGTCTTGCGTCAGGTGACCGGAGAGCATCTGCCTCCGCAGGTCGATCAGCTCGTTCATCACGTGACGTAGCTTGTAGAAGAGGTCCACCTTGTGCTTCTGTGGGGGCGCAAAAACAAGAACGTCACCTTGGAGACGGAAGGATGCGGTACCACGCTGCAGCTCGGCACTAATCGCCAGGCCTTGCTATCATTGACGGCAAGGTCCACAGCTGTTGTTAATTCAGGTCACTGACCCGGCATGGCCGAGAACCCTTTATCTCACTAACAGCGGCCTGAAGCCCATGTCTCAGTGAACAAAGGGATTAGCGCGTACCGGGAAATTTAAGTTAGCGACAGCATGGCAAATCCAGGAAATGCCGGAAAAACGGAGAAACTCAAGCAGGTCTCAGTCTAACATACCTGGAATCATAGTCAGGTGATGCATCGCTTGCACTGTGCTTTAAGCACAGGGAGTGACTGGTCTATGGGCCAAAATGCATGCCTGCTGAGGAGCCCATGGCCTGCAGGGGCAGCCTTACAAGCAGGTAAAATATAGCTGAATGACTATGGGCATTCAGATTGAATGGAGTGCCAGAATTGACCAGCTATTTAACTGCAAAATCCCATAGTCAAGCAAAGATTTTCCTAAGAGCATTTTATAAATTTCCATCCATCCATCTATCCATCCATCCATCCATCCATCCATCACCTGGCCCTTATTGGGGGTCAGGTTGTGGGGGCAGCAGTCTAAGCAAGGATTCCCAGTGTGTCTGCCCCAGGATCTCCACCCAGTTGGACATGCCTCCCTAGGGAGCCGTCTAGGAGACATTTTAGACAGATGCCCGAACCACTTCAGCTGGCTCCTTTCAATGCAGAGAAACAGCGGCTCTCCTTTAAGCCCCTCCTCAATGTCTGAGCTCTACCTTCCATCGCCTGACTATATCCCCATTTGATGTCAATGGTTCTCCATCCCTGCTGTAAACAGCATGGGTAAAGCCCTGCTTCCCCCCTCCAGAATCGCCTGACAGTTTGCCAGAATCTTTTTAAGGTCGGCCGAAAGTCCTTCTCCATGGTCTCACCAAATTCCACCAAACTGAGTTTTTGCTTCAATAAATGCCAAAGCCACTTTCCGCTTGGCCTGCTGGTACTTGTCAGCTGCTTCAGGAGTCCCACAAGCTAACCAAGCCCTGAAGGCCTCCTTCTTCAGCCTGACAGCTGGTGTCCACCATCGGGTTTGGGGATTGCCACCATGACAGGCACCAACAACCTTATGGTCACAGCTCCGCACCGCTGCCTCAGCAGTGGAGTCCAGGAACATTGGCCATTCAGGATCAATATCCCCTGATCTCTCGGGATGCAAGAGAAGTTCTGCCACAGGTGTGAGTTAAAGATCTCCCAGACAGGGGCCTCCAGCAGATGCTTAGAGGATTACCCTCATTATGTGTTTGGTGGTACCAGGTCTATCCAGCATCATCTCCTGCCACCAGGTCCAGCTTACCACCAGGTGGTGATCAACTGACAGCTCAGCTCCTCCCTTCACCTGAGTGTCCAAAACATGCGGAAGCAGATCCGATGATACAATTACAAAATTAATCATTGAGCCACAGCCTAGGCTACTCTGGTGCCACGAACACTTATGAACACCCTTATGCTCGAACATGGTGTTGGTTATGAGCAAACTGTGATCAGCACAGAAGTCCAATAACTCACCGCTCGGATTCCGATTGGGCAGGCCATTCCTCCCAATCACAGCCTTCCAGGTTTCACTGTCATTACCCACATGGGGATTAAAATCCCCCTCAGAACAATGGAGTCCTCAGAAGGGGCAGCTTCCAGCACCCCTTCTAAGGTCTCCGAGAAGGCCGGATACATATTGGAAGTTCATCACCTCAAATCCTATGGTTGGCAGAATGATGTCAGTGTCGGGCCCTAGAACAAGACCCTTAACCTCCAACTGCTCCAGGGACGGTCTGAACCTACTTTCTTGAAATGCATGTTATTTCAGATAAAAGCGTATGGTAAATACATAAAGCACAGCTGAAACAATTTAGGTAAGAGAAAAAGTATTTCGAACACCATGAGTTAATTTGCATAATCCTGTAACAAACCAGTCCATGTTCAGCATTAATATGATAATGTGTTAAACCATGATTTTCTCATACCTTAGAATGAAAAGCATTTAATCTGTTATAGATTCACACTGAAAATTTTATTTTGAATAACTTTAGGTTACCTGCAAAATAGCTTTAAGCCCTAATCTGATGACTTTTCAATGACAGAGTAATGTAATCAACAATTGGATATATAGAATAGTGAGTTTTGGATAAAAAGGAAAATATCTTTTATTAAATTTCTTTTTTTTTCACTTTAGCGTTAGTAAAAATCGGTATAGTTAATATCTTAATGCGGTGAGTAACAACTCTAAACCACCCAGCATGATTTGAATTTTATTCTATTAACTCTAGATTTACAGGGTATTCAGCTGCTGATCAAGAGAATTAGTTACCCTATGTGAATGAGAATCTCACACATTCAAGCCTTTCCCAAAGTTGCATCCCAGTCTTTTCTTATATTGTGTGACACTTTCAGTACTGTTGACATTAGTTTTGCTGAAGTTCACTCTTACTTGTGCTCCGTTTTGTCTCATCCATTTTGTATAACAAAGGAAAAGTAATTACAGTCATCTGCTTCAGACAAATGCACTAAATGCTTTTACAAAAAAACATGGTTATCTACTTGTTTACCCTACATACCATGCAAATGGGGCAAACAGTTTAATCTTCAGACACTGAAGTAGTGTTATGAAGGCTGTATGAGATGGATGACGGCGTATGATTAGCATAGCACGCCCTGCTCTTTCTACAGGCTCCGAATCTTGTCTGTTGATCTCTGGAGTTAGCGGCTGGCTGGCGGGGGAACACCTTCAGTGACGTAGCCTATTTTTCTCACTGACTGTGCATGGTGATTCTGGTGCTGATAGGCGAGCTGTACGACCTAGGGGATGGACGGCGACAATATCATCCTGGTGCTTCATGACCACTGCGCACCAGTGCAGACAAGAAAATCAACTGATCCATTAAGACTGCCATTGTACATCGTAAACTACATCCACCTGTATAAAACACACCCACGGACGTAATTTTTACTGCAGCATATTTACGTTTGAGAGGCATATTAGACATTACTGGAAGTGGTGGGCATTTTCATGCCAAGGACAAATGTCTTTTCCCATAAAAGATATATCTGCCTTTTACATCATACTGTTATTATTCAGCGGTCAATTTAATCCAATTTATGTAGCTTAAAATCGCACAAAACAATTTCATTGCCGCAATTCACCTTATAGTTGGGTCTAGAAGTGCATCTCATGAGACTGAAACCTTCATTCATCTGGTCCAAAGTTCCGTAATTTCTGATATGCCTTTTTATTGAACTGATTCAGGTTCCTCCCAGCAAAGACTGGAGTAGAGGGACTGACTCACACTTCGAGCAATAAGATGTACAAGAGAAAGCAATACTACTAAATCCCACTGCAAATGCAGTAACACAGTTGTTCTCATACATATCTGGATTTTTGTAAAGGCAGTGGAAACAAATTGTGATTTGTGTTTGTACTTTTTACCGGCTTTTTCATTCAAGAATTCTCACCAATTAAACTGCATAATCAAAGAAGCATAATTCAAAAGCTTTTTAATTTCATAACAGGGTACAAAAAGGTTCATGGAGATACAGTTAGATGTGGCCTGACACTGAAGGCTCGTTTGACTATTTGACTTCAAAATTCAACGGAGCTCCTGATTGGACCCAAACTGATGGAGATGTGGCTGTTCTGACCTTTATGGAGTCACTCAGGCATAAAATGGCATGATATTGTTTTGCCTGCACATTTCAGACAGCATCTGCTCCATCTCCATGCAGAGGTCATTCCAAACACATGACTGACTGTCTCTAAGATGTCTGTATAATAACGTAGCAACAGACCCCATATACACCTAGTGCCGCTAATGGAGAAAAGTCCTGCTGCCTATAACGTCGGGGGGCTGGAACTAGATAAGAGGACAACAACCAGTAATGAACCTGAAGGTGGAATGGAAACAAACTGGAATAATATCAATGCTTGGACAGACAGTTTGAGAAGAAGGAACCACTGAGGAGTTACAGGATATGGAAGACATCCTAGTAACCTTTTAATCCATATTTTGTTTAATTAAATACTTCTTTTTACAATCAGTTTTAACCATATAAGGGTAAATGCAAGTTGCAGTCAAATATTTTAATGAGGTTTATTTGACATAAGTATGTTTGCTAATTACTCAAATTAACCACATTTGTTCATAACAACTAGACGGGGGTGAAACGATTTTGGATTTATGTAAATATGCTGCCTGATGTTTATTTTATTTATTTATTTTTTTTACTGCCCACCACCACCCCCCCTCTCCGGAGGACAACTTTATTTTACATTGAATTAAAGGTACAGTATGAAGAGTGTGGCCACTCCGAACTCCGGAAATAACATAAAATAAAATTTTAAAGAAAAAGGGATGTATAAAGGCCTCTGACATGCCACAAAGTCAAATTTGCTTTTAGTCACGTTAATGTCCAATCACCTTAATAACCAATTGTTCTTTCAGTCCATGTCAGGTTATTACTGACTAATCTGAACATCCTTTCCCAATCACCGCTTGAAAATAACCTTCAGAGTTCCTATCCAGGAAGGTGGGATTTAACCCTGGGGGTTAGCAATGCTAGGAAACACCACCACCTGCAAGACCACCGTGCCACCCCTAATCATGTGAAACTTTACTAAATTACCCAAGGCAGAGTTGATGATCACTGGAACCGACTTCAACAAAATACCACTGCAATATAAATGCTTTGGTTTCAGTCCTTTGACAGGGCACGCGGAGTGGCACTCCATCTGGGAGCAGGCTGGCACAAAGACACCACTGGGGGGCCTCCCCCATCGCGGACCCCCAAGGCACCAGCCTGAGGAGGCTTTGGAAGATCAGACGATTTTTCAATCAAAGGCGGCCCTTTTAAAACCCTCACAGGACATTCATCTCTGGTGCCTAGGTTCTCTAAGATCAGACGCCACGCAGACCAGTTTGAAGGTGAGTGACTGCCCACCCCTCTCTCCTGTTGACTGTTAATGATAAGCTCATCTTTCGGCGAGTACCAGATCCACAATGACATCCTGACCCTAATAACACACGTTCAGCCAAGCCAGGAGGGCACATTTGGCTGGCAGTAAATGGTTGAGTCAGCCGAAATGTTTTCCAGTACATGGCTCTGTGATCCAGTGAACTGTGCTGTGAATGAGGAGGGGTGGATTCGTCGCCTGAGTGGACAATAATATGCAGTCAAATTGTAATCACAAGGTTAGTCAAATTTGATGACAATCTCTACGACACACATCCATGTTTGGAAATGGGTCATTTTTCCATAAAATCTATCATGGTATACAGTGCAATCCTGAAAGCTGAGTCACTCTCTATTAATTAAAGTTATTTCTATAGTGACTCTTTTTTTTTGTTGTTAAAGCATACTATTCATAACGTGAGTAGTTTCATGATGGAGCTGGTCAAAAATGTTAGAAAAGATGTGACTGGAATTCTCCTTCTGGCACTGAAATCTCGTTACAAGCCTGTTTACCTAATGACCCCACTAAATATCACCAGGTTAAAGCCAAAGTGTTTTTAAATGGCATTCAGTGCAAGTGAAATCAAGCTGCTTTTGGTTTTAGACAATTCAGCTGTTTTCCTGCACTTCAGACTGGTTTTACATTATAGAAGGTCAAAGGTAACCAGTCTTTTAAGATGGGATTCCTGTTCCTTTTTACTGTGACCACTGGAAAAGCAGATATGGTTGAATTCAAATGAACTGCCAGTCACTTGAAAGGTCAGGCTACCTGCTGGTGGCTGGTAGAGGCGAGCCTCAGGGGTGGAATGTTGTTCCAGGGAGTACAGGGCGTATTGCTGTGAGACCTGTGTGGTTTTCAAAAATCATTTGATATTTACTGGAGGTTTCAGCGTGAGGACGTACTGTTGATTTCTGAGTGTCAATGCCCATGACCTGGGTGCTCAGACTGTATTTTCTTGCAGCCTGAGAAGCAAAGTTGTGTCCCCTAGTTGTGCTGTTCAGTGAAAAAATCTGCATGAAGGTAGTACTCAGTGGTGAATACAGTACTCAGAGATGAACGATTTAAGGAGCTCATCGCCCTCACAATAAACACACTGGTTGTTGTGGAAACAGAAAAACAGCATCAACATCAGGATAGAACAACAACAGAAACAGCACACTGCAGTCTACTGCGACTATAAGGAGATTTGGTAGCATCGCAGGTTAAACTGCGGACACTGGGACCAACAATCTCATTAGAAAAGATACTAAATTTCCCAGATCTGTAAAGCTCATCCTGGATAAGCCACAGGAATCGATTCAGGTCACGATGCAAACAGCTCAGCAGAAAAAATGTAAATGCAGACTTTTTATTGAAAAATCATGCACGGTATCTATCCGTCAAAGAAATGTGATATGTCAGAGTGTGAGTAAACTGCTATGTCACGGAGGATGGATCTCGGGATTTCAGGTGCCTTCTCTAAAAAGATTCCTGAGCCCACTTCTGGTCCCCCCTCCCTCCTCCGCCATATTACAAACATCTGAGAAAGCAAAGCTCAAAGTGTGCTGTCCTTCTGGGAAGGAAATGTCATCACTTTAACATCATGGCTACACGACCAGGCTGGCTCCTGCAGAACCTGTCAGTGGTCTCTCTAGCTCATCTATTATAGATCGAGCAGGGCGATTATCACCCTGAGCTCATTCCCAAGCAGCTGAACATGAATCACTGATCACTGAGCATTCAGTGAAACGAGTGGGCGTGACTAGTGATGAGTTAGAAAATCAGCTCAGGTTCCTCCATGAGAGTGTGTTCTCCTCTGTGTTCTCCACAAAGGAGAACACAGTTTTAGTTTGTCATCTTCATCCGCATCATCTCCTACCTCAGTACCTTCCTCTGGCACAGTAACACTGGGGTTCCCAACGATGAGAAAGATAGCCCTGCCTCTCGCCTACCCTTTTAGCCCCAGCTTTGTCGTTCCTGCAGATCACCCAGACCCCATATTGGTTCGTTTGATACTACAGCTTCTCTGACACTTCAAGTGATAGATTTCAGTCCAAAGCTAAAAAAACAAATCCGATGCACCAGCAATATTTCTCCGGCCTGAAATCAAGGCCAGGGTTGTGAATTCTGGTAACAGCTAAGGGGATTCTCCACGTGAGCATCTGGAGATGACGGTGACATGTGATTCTGGCTGAGACACAGGCACCCCAGGGAATCCCCAGGAAAAGGATGTCACTGGGGCTGGCACTCAATGTGGAGCCACTGAGGCACACTCAGAGGCGTCTGCAGGTGTGTGTGGTGGCAGCAAAAAGCAGAAGGAAGAGGTGAGGGAGCCACCTTCTGTTTCTGCTCTCCTGTCCAAAATGAGATGATTTCCAGTTAGCGAAGACGGCTTTGTGTCGATGTTCATGAAAAGATTCAAAACACGAAAGACACAGCATGCCACCGAACGTGTACAAATACAACAGGGGGAGAGTGGCTCACACAGTCACTGGCCATGTCTTTGACCCATAATGCAACAGCACGGGATTGAGGACTGAGCTGTGGCTAGAAAGACTGGAAGAAGAAAGGTGAGATTTTGGATTACTAACCCCCCCCCCAACTGCCCCTACCTCAGTGATGTACATTTATAGCATACCGTCATGCTGAGAGATAGAGAGCAAGATAAAAAGTGGCCCAATCCCATGGTCCCATCAGCCTGCACCTATGACTCATTCACCCCTCACCAGGCAAACACACACCAGCCGGTTAATCCCTTTAATTATTGATTTGGCATTTATTCTCACTGGGCTTTATCATTACCGCTGACACGGCCGTAGTTGTTTTCTTAGACAACCCAGAAAAATCTATGCATTTCCTACCTATGTGGCAGTAATCAACGGGAGGAGAGGAGAGTCTCTGGGGCTGGAAGCGAGTGGTGACGATGACTAATGCGAGCGCTCGTGAGCCTGTGTGTGTTTTATGGCACATATAGATCTCGCACGATTTCGGGAAGATGGGTACAGCCGCGAGGCTGCTTACGAGAAAGCCTGTCTTTCGTTATTGCCATGTTTGCTAGGTCGCGTAAGACCGCCAACTAAAGCGACGGGAAATATATCACAATGTGCCGACGTTTTACGAGTCCAACTTGTGAAGGGCAGGTCACTATGGCAGCACTGTAGCTCTCACTTCCATACACGCAGTGGGTCAGGAACTGGCTCCGCAATGTAACAGCACCGAAATCCTGAGGTCTGACTCAATATCCCACTAAATACCTGTTTCGGATATATATTTAAGGCACAGCAATCCATGTATAAGGCAATCCGAAGGAGTCATATGGAATTCAAGAAGATTGCCGCAGTATGGATTGCTTTCCAAAAAAGAGCGGAAAGCAGGCGAGATGGAGAGATATAAACGGATTTAAAGAAAAAAGCGTTTTTGAGGTATCGAAGGGCAGCACCTCCTCACTTCTCCACATACACACAAGCAAATGCACAGGCAACTGTGCACACTTACGCCCATGGTCCTGACTCACACCACCTCCCTACGCACCCTGGTGAGCAACATCGGCACCCTGCACCTACATACTCAGCCTGTTCTCAAGTAGCCAGCCCACCGGCTCCGGTACCCACACACAGCGCAGGGTGGCAGAAAATGCACACGGTGCTGCCAAAGACACAGGGTAAGAGTGTGCCCACCTGAATGACATACCTGTGTTTCCCAGGAAGCATGAACTCGAGGTGGGACGTTTCACCGCAGCTTGCCTCGTTTTCTTTCCTCTGCATCAGCTTTTCGGCTGCCACGGGCTGCCCATGAACTTTCTCCTCGTCGGCACGTCTCCCCCTCTCTGAGGGTCTGTGTGACGCAGCCACTGGGCACTGGAAGCTGCTCCACTGGAGTTTATTCGAAGCCCTAAATTATTCCGCTTCCCCTACAAGAGCCTGTAGTCTCAAATGAGGAACTGACCCTCGTGTCTGTACACTAAAGATCCAGCGAAGTTTCCCACCAAAAGCCCCAATTCAGGCACTTCTTCTCAAATCCACACAAGGCGTAAAGCGATCGGTCAGCAGCCCCCGCCCCGCGTCACTTAAATGAAAAATACATCTTTTCCCATCTCCCCCTACTTACTAATCAGGTGACAAAGAGAAATCAGCAGTAGGTTGCATCGGAGATTCATCTTAATCCTGAGTAATGCCCATCACTTACAATAATTATTAGACATGGAGTGGAGGGAGGAAGGGAGAAAGCAGGGCTTAAGATTAAAATGGTAGGTGGGTTTTTATACCCCCCGACTGGCTTATCTTAGTCGCGTGGGGGGGAATCTGAAAAACGTCATTTCTGAAACCCCGTTAAAAGTTTACCATTAAACTCAGTCCAAGTTACCATAGCTTAACATATCAGAAACGTTAGTTAGTGACTACTCAGCTTACCGTTTTTAGTTCTGGGAACGTTTGCCAAATGTTATAATTAAGGAATGAAAAGTTCAAAGTGTCCAGTTTTCCTGATGTTCCCAGAATGTTATCCCACTATCGCGACAACTAGTACAACTAAGAATAACAAAATAAAACAAGTTAAGGGCAAGGTAGAGCAGTGACTGGTACTGTAGTTTTACATTACAAAGGTTATGGGTTCAAGGCTGGAAGGCGCTTTTACAGTATATACATATTTCTCTCTTTTAAAACTTTTATCATAAAACAGTACTTTTCAACCATAATTATGTAACAATTATGTTCAGATGATAATGCTATCATGCTTATATTGACAGAACCTTTGTTAAAATGTAAAACATGGAAATAACGTTCGATTAAAGTCACCATTAGAGCCTTCTCTGCCAACTTTAATTACATTAAAATGATGTTCAGATGATAATGCTATCATGCTAATATTGACAGAACCTTTGTTAAAAACCATTGCAGAACGTGGAAATAACGTTCAATTAATTTTACTGCTAGAACCTTCTCTGCCAGCTTTGGGAAGTTCTCTAAATAACGCTAGCTTGGAACGTTTCCTGTTAGCTGGGACATGCCTAAAAGTACCTTATTTGTAACTAATGCACCAACTCTTCTCCTGACTATAAAACCACATAATGAGCCCATGTCCTTAACACTATGCCACCTGCTGCCATGGGATTTCAATGACATGAAGAAATTATCAAGAGAATGTATCAGTGCTTTGGGTCTTTCCCATAAGGCTCTTCGACGTTGGTGTTAAATGTTCCTCCCAGTTTCACACTGAGAAATACCTACATTTACATAAAATCCTTTTCCCTTAGACCTGACCAGTGTAAAATCAAAATTTTAAAAATCACATTGACGACAATCATCAGATAATATTGGACAAGGTCTGAATAACAACAAACTATAGAACACAGGTTCTACAGGAAGTGGTAACAGTCCTCGTACAGCACTGGGCTTTGGGTAGTCCATTATTATGGTATGAATTAAAGCATGTCAGGATTCAGAGACTAGCTCTTCAAATAGATGCTAGTTCAAACCTAAACTGTTATCAGAAGTCAAAGTCAAGCCTTAGTCAATTTTCTATTACCCCTCCACAGCAGCAGTGCCCCCTTCAGGGCATCTGGCAGAGGTATGGATGCAGACTGTATCTTAGCAGTCAATATGCTACTTACAGGTATGATACATTGCCCTTTTACCATTGCCTTGGAATTAGGCCAAGTACAGAGAGATCAGTGAAACTTCAGTCTCTCTTGACTGTATTGCATTGCCGAAAAGATATTTGCAGCACAATGGTTCAATAACCTTATTGGTTCAAGGTTCCTAAACATGCCGTAACATGGATTTCGTGAGCCAATACTGTGGCTCTCAGAGATGGCCCAGTCATGACCTCCCTAAAGGGAGAGGGAACATGTGACGCTGAATGGCCTCATCCAATGAAATCGCACACTGGCTGGGGAAAATGTATAAACGACTTCAAAAAATGCCCTGAGGAATCAGCAACAGGAACAAAACCAACTGGTGGTATGACTATAAAAAAATACATCCATCCATCTTCTGCAACAGCTTATTTAGTAACATAGTCATTGCGACCCTGGACTCTGTCCCAGTAAACACAAGGAACAAGGCAGAGGACAGGATGCCAAAAAAGCTGAATATTAAAACTATTATATAAAATCTGGAGTACAAAAATCACAGAATCACAGGCAGAGAATGTTTAACAAACATTGAACCTTCCAGATGTACATTATTATAAATTGTTGATTCCATTTTATTTATAAAAATTCCACAGCTATTCATTTTATTAGTACTATTCTACGTCTCACCAGGGTCTTGAACCTGCAAACTGGCACACCTGTTGCTGGATCCTGCACCTCACACAAGAACTCCCTTCCCAGAGCTTCAATTCATATGTTCTCCACACACCTTGTGGCCTTGGAGCCTTCTGTGCCAGGGTCGACGCATTATTGATCAGTTTGTCAAACTGCGATACGAACACAAATGTCATTTTTTAAGCAAGCAAAACGCAGTGGTTAATTTTAATACTCAGCTTTCCTATGCAAAAATATACATTTTTAAATGTGTGTATTGCTACTCCAGCCATAGACCTCTGAGACAATACGACGCAAAGAGTCAAAGGAAGCACTTTGAACGATCTGCCCGTGTTTCCAAATGCGTGACTCACAGACAGCAGCAACGTTTCCAGAAAACATCAGATAAGAAAGGATCAGCAGCAATGGATAAAGTCGATACATTCTAGTTACCGACAACCCCATAACCCCCCAGTGGACAGGATTATAACCATAGCGCTGTGGGGGGCTTTTTAAAAAATGCTTTTTTTTAAAAAAAACAGAGCAGAATTCAACAGCAAGGCTCACTGGTCATCTGTAATTTTGCAAACCTTAAGGCCTAAGGATGAAGGTAAGGCCAGACAGCATGAAACAGCATGAAGCTCCCCCCTCCAGTCAAGAAGTCTGCCCCTCAGAATCAGCCCAAGCTACTTACCGACTAGCTCCTCGCTCCTGTCTCAGAACATTCCGGCGGCATGCCTGCAAACATGAGCTCACCAGCTGATGTGAGTAAATAACAGCTTCTCAAACACCCCTCATGTTCTCCTCCACTTCCGCTGGCTATGGACCTCTTCCCCACATCACCCCCCTCCCCCCCACCTACCCCCTCCTCCAACACCAGTCTACCCTGTTAGGATATTCCTTCAAACCCCCCCACTAACAGCATGTAAATAAG
>JAODKC010000130.1:3613469-3632783 GCA_026777985.1 Mormyrops attenuatus | reverse complement strand
AGCCACCACTACCACCTCCATCATCGGCAGTGCCATGGCTCTCCTTTCTCCTCACCGTGGTCCTTCCATGCACACAGGCACACAGACCTAGACTACTTCTCTCATTTTCTTTTACAGCAGAGGAGCACCTTCTCCCGCTTCATCCCCGAAATACAGGAGTCACCCCTCGTCGGTCTTGCATGTGACGCCCGTGGGTCCTTACAGATCAGGTACGGGCATAAGACTCCGCAGCCCAGTGACTTCCATCCACTCAACATCAACAAAGCTGATGTGGAGGGGTGGACCTGTAGGTGCCTAAGCTATTTAAAGTGCCTACGATTATAATTAATATATTCACAATTCTGGAGTTTTGTTGCTTTAGCACAAAAACCACACATATGAGGATGTCTGCTTGTGTGTGAGTCTTAAAGGTAATGAGTGGCCCATTGATTTTTTTACCTTTGAGCACCTTCCCCTCAAAAAACCTCTGCATGGCCCTGAAGACCTGACTCAAATCATACAAAATCCAGGGGCTATTTCTCACAGACGTCATTAAGAAAACATCCACAGATCTAAATCCTCTAACCAGACATGCTCAGAGAGATCAATGCTGATACCTCAGTTATAAAGCTAATTTTGTAATAAACAGTAAAATGAATTTTAAGACATCAGTCTTCCAACAAACAAAAAACTCCCCGTTTGTGTGACAATAAGACAACCTAGATCAGGGGTGTCAAACTGCAGTCCTGGGGGGCCGGAGCCCTGTGTAGCTTAGTTCTTTCCCTGTTCCTCCACAAATGATTCAGCTCAGCAGCTATGTGGTAATTAGCACAAGAAGTTGAATCGGGTGTGTTAAACGAGGGGAAACCCAAAAATGTGCAGGGCTCTGGCCCCCCAGGACTGGAGTCTGACACCTGTGACCTAGAGTTTACTCTTAAAGACAGCGCTTTCAAGATTTAAGCCTGAAAAGTGTTACACTGGAAACTGGACCATTACTAACAATGTCTGCCACTGATTGTGGTGGTTTCCAATTCCACCATGCATTGAGAGGTTAAAGTCACCATTAAGTCCCTTTCACCATTATGTTTCTGGAGAAAAGTCATACTGCAAGTTCACAGGCCAAGTAGCACTGGTGCAGGGAGCGTGCCGCAGCTGGTCTGAAGTTAATCTAATGGAATGAAAACAAATAAAAACGAATGCAGGCAGAGTTTATTATAATGGCTGCCAGAAGCAATCATGGCTGATCTTGAGGTCTGCTCTCCTATATGGTGAAAATCCAGCTAGATCCAGATAGATTGTTACTCCTAAACCAGACATGGCAGATGGGCAGGAATCCATTGTGTTTTTATTTTAAGAGGAAGTCATCAGGCCAGCAGACAGTGTAGCGATGGGACGGATGAATAATTTGTTGTCAGCTCAAGTCTCAGGAGGGACCCACTGTTGTACCCTTGAGCATGGGACAGCACAAACTGCATGTTATTATATGTTTAAACAAATCTGTGTGAATAATTTGCACCCATTAATTAGGTAATTATTATTCTGTGTGGCACTGCCCATCGTTTTCCCATTCTGCTCCTTGGAGACCTACATGTTGCCTAAGAGTCTAGCCCTCTGAAGCCCACATGTAAATGAGTTTTCTATTTGCACTTGATATCATATTTCTTTTGTTTTTATCTGCCAGTGCTGCTTGTGTCAATCTCATTCCTGAAACAGCAGAAATGGAAAACATGCCCGATAAAAAAAAGAACGAAACCCACCCCACGCCTAATCCAGACATCACGCGGCTCTGCCTGCTTGCACAATTACCGCATGCATATTTTTTGAAAAATATACCAATCATCCTTGCAAATTCAAACACTTATACAAAAATATCTCCAGGAAAATACTGACCAAAAAGTTGAAATACTTTAAATCAGCCGGGATTAAGCCAAGTCTAATGATTGAGACTTCAGCTGGAATGAAAACATACACAGGCCTTTGGCTAGAATGCTTTAATTGGGTAAACTCAACAATTCAAGTACTTTTCTCAGCAATACAACAGCAAGAATTGCATCAGTGGTTATCTGGCTGACGGAAAACCACCAACCAAAGAATAAGATGGGACTGCAGATCTCTAGTACTGGCCTAGTGTGTAAGGAGTGAGAACCTTTTGGGTCATGCTCGTTTGGACTAATAGTATGACGCAGGGATTATTGTAGGTGTATGTCTGCTGGCAGTCAGAGTCTACTGAGGAGATTAATGGGTAATTATACAATGACATTTTGACTGTGTGGTTGGGACTTGCAGAATATGATTAGGAGGAAAATAGGATTTGTGGAGAACAGCTTAGTGGACACAACAGCCACAAAGCAACTGGGAAACTGTTTGTGGACCTATAAAACTCAGGTCCTCCAGGCTGCGTCTTTTCTTGAAAAGTGTTTATAGTAGCATTACATATAAGAATCCCCCGAAACAGAAGAGAAGGATTAGCTACTGCGCACTTACAACAGTAAGGAAAGTGAAACAGCCAGAAGCCACAGAAAGGATGAGAGAGCAGCAGACGACCATAGAGGAAACCTGAAAAGACGAGGGCATTGCAGTGCAGGTGGTGTTTGGCGCTCCATGTCAGGAACCTGTGCCCCTGTCTGAAAAGTCACTGGACCTCAAATTCACAAGGGGACACCGACACGATGGTGCTGGTACAGATCCAAACAAACTCAGACTGAATATCTGGATCGACGGCAGCTGGTAAAAGATCTGATCATAGTAGAACTGAATATCTGGATCGATGGTGGCCGCTAATGATCCGATCATACTCGGACTCAATACCTAGATCAATGTTGGCTGGTAAGGATTCCATCAAAATGATTGGAAAAAGGCTTTAACCTGTGATAGCAAGTTAAGAATAATGGAGTGGTATGTGAATCTTTGAGTCTGTGTCCAGCAGATTCAGATCCCATAGCTGGCAGTGAAATGATATCACTGTGGGGCTGTTGAGCAAAGGCCCTACTACTCCAGGGCTCCTGAAAGAATGGAAGACACTATATGCAAGATTCTATGTTCTTGTGCACTTGTGCTGATACAAATGGCAAGCATTGTTGTTATATAACAAGACTGGCAAATGATCAAAAAAGCAGTAGCTGATGAAGGGAGGAAGCCACAGGAGGAGAGATAGACACAAACAGAGGAGCACTAGGGGGCAAAAGCACAGTTCCCGAAGCCAGAAAAATGGCAGCTGGAATGCCAGTTAAAACATGGGTTGTTTCTGGGTGAAGAGTTTCTCATCTCTTAATTATCTCAAACTAAAAAACCTCATCAGCAATTACTATCCCCCCTGAGGAGAACTGATAGGGTAACAGCATTCAGCAGCTATTTTTTTAGAGAATGTGTGCATTTCTGGGTGATTCACAAGCCTGTTTCAAACTAATGTGATACTAGTACACAAGGGTCAAATTTCAAAGGGCAAATTATTATCTCTAAATTGCACATAACGGGTGATTATGTGTTAGTGGGTGCCCTTCTATGGATTGGCATCCCATCCAGGGAGACCCTTGTATCATGCGCCACACTTCCTGGGATAAGCTTCATGTTCAACGCAACTGGCAAACATTTAAGGAAGAGGGATGGATGATTCGAACTGAACAGATCTAGTGAATTCCTCCCCAACCCGAAAAAGCAGACATTAGCCATTCCGAAACCCCCAAAACTGGGTGGTTTGGACTAAAAGCAGAAACCAGGCTGCAGGGCAAGGGAAATGTAGCAGAGGAACAGTCTGGTCACCTGGACATGTCCTCAGCTCGTGTGTCTCCAAGGCTTCATGGTTACCGCTCGCAACACCAGTTGCTTAGCAACATTCAAAAATCAGTAGGGAGCCCTTCTGTTTTTTTTTTTTTTAAATTTACTTGCGGGGAAACAAAGACATTCCTTTACTTTCCAGTTCATCATTCCAGCCTTTTTCTTTGTTTTTTTTTCCCTCTCCCTGCTCCTCAGCCCGTTCATTTTTGCATGTTTCACACTATTTCACAAGATATGTTGGCTTTAAGCAGGTCAGCTCCTTTGCCTCTATCGAAGCGAGTGCAGCCAGCAGACCTCTCACACTGGGATGCAGTGGGCAGCCAGCGCCAGCATGCCGCTGCACACACACACCGCACACCCCAGGAACACAGGCGGGGCGGAGTGCCATGTGGAATCCATGGAACATGCAGAACATATTCCAGCATCAGCAAACTGCAGGGAACCCGGCACTAAACTGTAACCTCTGACTCGCTTTGAATTTTTTTCAAGCTCAAATGGGGATCATGCCGTCACCCACACCATACCCTGCATCTTTGACAGAGGCAAAGTTCCCGTCATCCAGAGAAACCTGTTTCCAGGTTACAGAGGATTTCGTTTTGGTTCAGTCTGCAGCCAGAACAACCTGGAATGGATGGTCAGGGAGGTGTGAGTAGGAGGCTCTGCTCTCATTTGCGCAATGTGCAATCATATGCAGGGAGTGCATTTGAAGCAGGAGTAAACAAGAGCCGCTGTACCTGGCTGTCTGAGGACACAAGAAATGCGTTGGTGCATGCGTGAGCTCAAACGTTGGTGCCACTCCTCATTTTCTTTGCAGAGAGCAACGCCTTCCCAGATACGGATTTAATCAAAAGCCAATCTCTGCGTACACCATAGAAATGAAAACAAAAAGGTTGTAATGTGTGAACATGGGAGGGGAATTTCATTTCAAAATCAATCCCCTCTGCTGCAGATATGAGTACATTTTATTGTAATAGAGAGACATCTATAAAGTAAAGAGAATAGGCCAACTTGGCACAGCTGATCACTGGGGGTAGTAAAGCTGAAGAGATTAGACCGAGACTGACATAGCATTAGCATGTCGCATAAGACCTGCAATGGGCTGGCCTGCAGTGTTCTCATCTGCCTCTTGTCCTGCGCTTCCTGGGACAGACTGCAGGCTAGAGCCAGACCATGACCCAGTCCGGAGTTGGTGCTCAATGCAGATCAGCTATCCATTAAAGAAAGACCTCATCTGCTTCTCCAGCCCCCGACAGTTGACGGCCCACTGTGCAATTCGGGTTTCGTCCAAACGGTGCATGAGAGCGTGTGGGAGATGGAACAGCGAAGGGGGGGGGGGCAGTGAGAGCGTCAAGAACATAGGAAGCTACCACACTGCAGGCACTGACGGTCTTTAAAAAGAACATGACTCCATCGACCAACAACTGAGGCAGATTTAACCCCATGGAATCAGCTTCCCTTCCCAATGACCAGCTGCTTCCTCGCGCAGATGGTGCCAAAGGCATGGAAGTGTCAAACTGAACCTGGCATTGGAGCTTCTGCTAAGGACCACCACTGCAATGCTTATGGGCAGCATGGACCAGTTAACATCATAGGAGGACTCCAGCCAGTCCCTTTAATGATCACCAAAGGGCTGTAAAGTCAGTAACGTGAGATTATGTGAGGACAGACCATTTCGTCTCCTGCACAGATCTGGGTTCCTCGATTGTCCTCCACACCTTCCCAAACCTGTAGCTCAAAGAAAAGCTGTCACAGCTGCCTCTCGTCTTACTAAAGATAGGGAAACTGAATGGGCGGGGGGGGGGCGCTTTGGTAGAAAGAATGACTCAGAGGCGACAGGGAGCGAGAATGATGAAACAGTGACTCTCTAAAAATTATTTATTTCGGACCACTCCACCTGCCCTTTCTATATCTGTTTTATCAGTTGCTTGTCAGCTCCTGTTCACGTTGCAGGCCTTAAGTCTTCTGACAGCCACTGCCATGCTATAGCAGTCACGCCCGGGCTACCTTCCAGATCTTTCTTTCAGGTTCACATCCATCTGCACACTTACAGAATATACTCATCTACCTGCAAAGTTACTGTTGTATATTAAAACACAGGGCGCTTATTTAATCAAACAGAATACCAGTGTATTTCTTTTTTGCAAAATAAAACTTGCCAAAATCCTCATTGTTAAGCCTCAGGCAGACATAGCAAAGCGAGCAAGACAGGCAAAAGATGCTTCCACAGAAACGCTCCTATCCTGTTGCCTCGTTTCCGCTTCTGCTCCACCCCCAGCAAGCCTTTCTGGGGCTCGACGTTCCACCTAGATCACCTGTTTGGGATGGAGGAAGGCTCCAATGTCAGTGACACAAACAATGTGGCAGGGAAACCATCAACATGGGGAACGTCGTAAAAGCATGAGCGCTAAACCAATAAATGCCAGCACTTTAGTCAGCATTTACATTGGAAATCTCCCCAGTCCAAAACATGTGTAATAGGGGATTAATCACATAAATTATTCATAGTGCAGATTATTAAGAAAGAGTGTAGCATTGGATTTTTTTCCCCCATTGATACTCCCATCTAGGAGGAAATTAACATCAGGAACTGCTGGCTGCTTGATGACGATCCAGAACGTGGCCTCCGTGCGGCCCAATCCGACACATCAGCTCTAACATCTCCGGCCCTATCCTCCCATCTAATAGCCAGCGGACGAGGTACAGGACCAGAGGACAGCTGCTGCTAAATCCTAGGCACGGCCTCTGACACTCACAGCCTGTTCTTCTTGGCTCCACATCGCAGTTTTCGCTCATCTTCACTCCCAAAGCATTTTTTTCATAATATGAAGATATTGTGACCACTGAACTACTCATTAAAACCCATTTCTGCCTTTGATTCAATTAAACTTATTTAAATAATGCACTGGGCATGGTGAGTAGACCTGTTACCTCACACCTCCAGAACTGAGGGTTTGAACTCCTCCTCTTCTCTGCATGCGTGGAATTTTCACATTCTCCTCATATAGGTTGCCTCGAATAGCCCAAAGACATCCAGTTAAGTTAAATGGTGTCTCTAGGTTGCCCATAGGACTGACATGCTATACTGCGTGTACCACAGCCTAGGCCCTAGCAACTGAAACCATGAGCAATTGAAAGATGGACACACACACACACACACATAGTGATTTTCCCAACACAGCTGCCAGAAAGCACAAATGAATGAAATTTATTTACAAGAATGTCATAATAGACAGAGATAAGAGCGAACAAGGCAACCCAGCAGAAGAACTGAGCAGTCGATAAAAAAGTAGGTACAAGGCAAATAAAACATCTGGGAGTCCGAGGGCAACCCCTTCCTCAAGCATTCTTGAATTATATAAGTCACAAGGACCTGAGTCATCAAGAGCAGAATGCTTTGTGGGGTATTTTGTGCTCTCTGGCTAAGTCTGATTACAGCCAGACGACGTCTAAACTCTCCTTCACAAACTTTAAAGGACTCCACCAGCAGGACCGCTTTGGCATGTCGGCTACTGCCACACAATTATTAAAATTATTAAAAGATAATAAACAGAAATAAAAGTTCTCTGTTGACATATCGGGGCCACTGAAAAAGGCTGTTTGTTTAAGGTCACACTGGGTAGAAAACGGGCGACTCAGTGCTTTCTAGATGCGACAAAACGGGACAAAGAACGTGCCAGTGGGTGCACTTGTGTCCCCCTCATGTAGCTGCATTTCCTGGCTCGTGACAAGCCCCAAGAGCAATCTGTTGGACACGACAAGCAGATTAAAGAGTGCTAATAACACACTTTTAGCAAAAAAACAAGCATTCAGTAAAATTAAAGTGCAAATTAAATCAAATAAAAAGCTGAGTGCAATGGAACGGATATACAACTATTTGCACATAAACAGCCTTGCTGAGTGGTTTCAGTCAGGTCAGGGACAATTTCATTTTACACCACACTATCCCGGCAACCTACAGTTCTAATTTTGAGGGGTATTTACTAAGAACGATTATGCAAATGAACACAGGCGCTCTTCGGTTAACTTGATTTTTGCTACTGCAGCTTACAGTGAGGTTTGTGTGCAGAGGCAGGCCTGTAAGCTTCAATCCATCTTCCATAACTGTTTATCCAGAACGGGGGAGGAAGGGGCTGGAGGCAACGTACATGCTGGATATCCCCAATCATGGTGATTTTCCACTGCCATCAGGAGCCAAGCTGTACCCGGCCTGTTCCATGAACTGGCAGTATGCAAGCCATACCTGACCCATGCTAACATGGCCAGGCTTACTAGCTGGGCAAAATGTATGACCAAACCAAGCTGGTTGCATCACCAACATCTGACTGGTCGAAATGCACGGAGATACCAGTGATCTGCCTCAATATGCATGGATTATCTAAAGGAAAAAAGGGCATATTCTATTTATTATTCATCATTAGTAGTATCGCACATGGCAATGTCTTGAAGCATTTCTGATAACACGGAACTTGAAAATATCCAGACTCTTACTTAAAAAAGCAGTACAAGACAGCTGAATGGAATGGATTTGTCATGTAAATTTACACAAGTAAATCTAAATTTCCGCCAGCATTTGATGCTAACATAAGACAGCGATTCTCACAGATGTGCTAGCAGAATTTATCACATAGTAAATCATGATGTACACAGTGTGAACAGTAAATAAGCATCTCTTCAGGTGTACTTCATTGTCGCCCATCGACACCTTCTGCAGTGAAAAACCAAAGCGACCTGGAACTAGTCTCAGTTTGAGATTCGGATAGGGTACGGCTCAGTTCCTGTATGCCAGTGGAAAAGTGCCATCATACACTGTGGGCAATTTAGAGATGCCACGTTATGTGACCACACCATTGAGCTGCAGGAGGAAACCAGAGCAACTGGAAAAATCTGCTGCTAACATGGGAGAACGTGCAAGGTCCATACACACAGCCTGATCTGGGAAACGAACCTTCAGCCCTGAAGGTGTGATGCTGCAGTGCTAACTATTGAGGTTATTAGTAGGGTTTGATTACAAAGAAAGACCTCAGAACTCTTTATTAACACACAATGCTGTTAACATCATAATACTAAAAAGATTGATATCAAATATGCTTTCAACTCAATTTTTTTACAAGCACTCGGCTACTTAACTTTAATAAATATGAATGTGTTGTTAGCATAGCTAAAGCGTACAATACCAGATACCATGTTTTACAAAGAAACATCAAACTTGAATGGAAGTGATGCTGGGAAATTGAAAACCGTCAACCATCATGTGTTTGTGTCCATTATGACTTGACACAACAAACCGCCTTCTGTGGTCAACAACAGGAGCTTTGTTGAACTGTTTTTTCTCCCATAAAGTACAGACATTTTTGGCTTTATGAGTAGGGCTAATTTAATGGACATCCTGTAGGATCACTGAATTGCATCCACCACAGAAGAGGGCTCTGCCAAAAACGTAAGGAGCTCCAAACGTGTTGATGCTTGCGTGACTTACAGGCCAGGCTCAACGTCACGGCTCAGGGGTGGAACGACTCCTAAAACGACATCAAGAGACAGGCTGGGGACAATGAAACCTAATGCTGGTGGTCCTGAAATATTTAGAAATCAAGAAGGAAGGTGTTGATGTCTAACATTAGAAGCCCACATCACTGCTACTTCTCAGGCCCCGAGCCACAATCATTATCATCTAATGTACACTGGGAAAGCTGCGCACAGACCAGAGGTGAGAGGGAGTGCACTTCTCACTTGACTCTGGTACCCGAGGCCCTGTGACACTCTCAGTCGTCACCTGAGCTGCAAGCCACCGGCTTGTAAGGAGACACAACCGACAGCTTATCACTCCCACTTTCATCACCCCATTTTGAGCCAAGATGAAGCGCTTTCCACTGAAAGATTCATTCGTTTTTTCACAGTACGATCACCTATACATGCATGCATATGTGCAGTAAGGTAATCATGCCACTGCTCTCATAACTCCCAGAGTGAGGCTCACGTCATTATTCTGTGAAGTCACACAGCTAGATGGACTTACGATGAACTTTAAAATGTCTTCTAAACACCTATGAATTTGTGCGTGGGAAGAAAAACAAAAGTTTTCTTTATTTGTAATGAGGAACATTGTGATTTATCACCATAAGATACTAATAATATTACTGCACACCACTCCCTAGAACTCCATACATTTTGAACATTTTTCGAGCCAATTTCGGAGATCCGAAAGCATATCGCAGTAAATTAAGGCTGTAAAAAGGGACAGACAGCACTTGGACAGTGTTACCCTACCACAAGACCCCCATGGGTATTTAACAATATGAACAGCGAGTTCATCTTCAAACCCCTAATCATGGGATGTAAGACAAAGCATGGCCTGCTTTGCTGTATTGTAGTGCACCCTTAGCACCTTAACAACATGACATAACGAGGAGACCAAGATTACAATGTACGATATGAAGGCGAACAGCATATCCAGGCAACTGCATCGGGTGAGGAACTCTAAAGCAAGCACTCCATCACTTGATCAATGCAAGACATTGCTGACTTTACTCAAAAACTTCAAGCGCACGGATCAAAACACTTTTGCATCTCAAACACCTTGCTCATTAGTGACAGGTCAGTGTGTCCAGTAAGCACGTAAGTAAAGTTTCAGGTTTATTTCTACCAGCAGAAAACTAGAAAAAAAACTGCCTAGGAGACGTACTGATACTCCTTAAATAGCCCGCTCGCCGCACTCGTGAATTGTTTGAGTAAATATCCAACTGTGTAAATAGGTGAAAAGTACATTGGTAATTTCTTCTGTGCCAACTAGAGCAAGAGTAACAGCAAGTTGTGTTCTTAACTTTATCTTTTGTACATGGGGAGCTGCTATAATGGAATGTGCTCGAACGGAAATTAATTTACATGCACTTCGCAAACTGTGTTTCTGCTGGGCTTTTTCCACGACTCTGCTTCTCAACCGAAATTAAAGGAACGAAACAATTAGTCTGTAAGCTGTTTATTTTCCGCGGCTTCTAACAAAAGTTCACCACAATATATATAGTACGTCCCTCAGTGTGACTACACGAAGAATTTTGTATGTAATAAATATAATATATATATATATATATTTTTTTTTTGGGGGGGGGGGGATATATTATACTTGAATCAGTCTAACTTTCATCTTGTGAAACAGGTCAAAATTTAGACAGTTCATTCATCCCAGTTTGCCTGCTTTTTCTTGTTTTACGGATCACCATTCTGTACGGTTCTTTTAAAATGAACCTATCACAAATAGGTGGAAACTGATCGTGTTTTTCAGCTGTTAAAAAAGCAAACCGCTTCATTTTTACTGAAAATTGCGACCGCTTGATCCTCGATTTCAGCTCCATTCGCATACACTAAAAACCTTGTAAACAAGCATGACATTTATTTATACTTGGAGTGCGATATCTATAGCTACTTTCAACTCGGCACAACATCCAAGGTGATTTTACTTATTATATATCACACAAATGAGTAACTGATAATAAAGCTTTGATATTTCAAATTTCTGCTAAATTTGTATCCAAAAATTCTGGTATTTTCATTTCCTGTGAAACTGCCATAAACTCAGTAACGAACTGGCAGGGGTGAGGTTCAAATCCAACCTCATCTGTGCCTGTGTGGAGTCGGCATGTAACAAGCACTTCAGGTGAACTGATGACTAATTTCCCATACCTGCGTGCGAGTGTGACACTGGGGAATCAATCTGCACTGAAAATGCACACATAAACAGATAACTCGAGTGGCACACAACACAAAAACATGAATTTTTTTTATTTATATTTTTTGGAATATTTTTTCCCTCTTAGCCTGCCCCGCTACTGACATCAGCAATGCCAAGCACCAGGGCGCCATCTATCACACGTCAAGGCAGAAGATGTCGTTCTTGAAGGGGCGTGGAACAGGACCTCAAGCTGTTCTGGTGAGACGCCCGCATGATGCCAAGACACTCTCAGGTTCTAACGGAGGTTATTGATAAGAAGCCCCTGTCTGTAGTGCCACTCGGAAAGATTCCAAATATATCACTACCACTTTATAATTCTGTTTGCAAAAGCATATTAAATCTGTTTTTAATTTTTACCATAGTGCATTTGCGACAGATGTATAAATAACTTTTGTAGAATATATGATCACCCATGCTCTGAAACAAAAAATCAAGCTATACAGATCATCTAAACACTAAATGCTCCCCATGTGTATTCTGCAAAACAAAGGCAGGAAGAAATCATCTGATTTAGGCAGAAAAAAATTAATTAACAAGCTTACTTTGGGCATCACAGGAATTTGCTGTTTCGGCTGCAGGTTTCTCTCAGTCTGAGGCATTACATCCGTGATTAATAGCAAATTTGATTAGTTCAAATTTTCAAGCCCCTGTGATAATCTCTATTTCCGATTTGCAACGTTTAGCATTGAAAAAGGCTTACAGGGTGTGCTTGAATGCATCGGAGAATCTAGAAACACAACTTTCTCATGGATCACATGGAAGGTTCTAACAGTAATATATCAGTAACCGCTACCATGTTACCTAACAATACCAGGCAATTGTGAAACAACAGCACTGTAGAGTTTGGTAGGCATTTTTTCTTTTTGACTAATGGGTAGCTTACCGGTGGTTGAACAGAAACCACTGTACTTCTTTCAAAGTAAACAGGCCATTACTTGATCATATAAAAACACATTTCATGCCAATATGCACACTGAAAATGGCAACACAGATGTGACATCGTTAAAAACACACTGCATTATTGCCATTGTTTCATTACTTGGCCACCATTCCTTTCTGAAGTAGGCTGTACTGTCCATTATATTATGTACATCACACTAGAGTCTGCCTCTTTAAATCCCATACACAGAACCTCCAAGCTTTAAATGAACACCCAATTAGAAAGCTTAGGATAATGAATCGCGCTTCTGCTCTACATTTGGGGAAAGCTGCACATTCTCGATGTGTCACCTGGGCTTCCTCCCAAAGACCAAAGATGTGCAGTTAGGTTAACTGGTGTCTCTAAACTGGCCATAGATTGTGTGTGTGCCCTGTGATGGACTGGGGTTCAGGGTAAAACCCCAGCTTGTGCCCTGTGCTGGAATGGGTTCAAGTCCCCCTGTGGCCATGACCAGGATAAGCATATAGAGGATGGGAGGATGGATGGATGGATGGATGGAAAACTCAAATGATGGATAAATTGATGGATGAAAATAATTACACCCTCTAGTGGTTGTCATAAAAATAACAACAAGTCCCAACCAGCGGCTAATGATCTGCCACACAGTTTTTGTTGTAACAGGGAAACTGAATGTACAGTTTAATTGGATACATGTCTGACCTCTGATGAGAAACAATACCAGGCCAATAAGGAAAATCAAAGCTCATTCATTTGTCTGTTTGTCTTCTAAAACAAGAGGCTTCGATTTATTCAGGTGAAAACTGAATAAGCCCTGGGAGAAAAATCCCATGATTTTCATGAAGACCAGTACAAACAACTGTATTTTCCTTCATTTTCCAATTGTGGGTCCAGCATGCTGTTTCACGAATGCTCTGATTATACCGACGGCCATCATCGATTGTGTTGTAGATATAAGCAGTGTTACACGTCAGTACTTCAAGCCTTTCTCCCTCAGGGACCAGCTATGACATCCCATTCATGCTTGGGACACCTTTCTCCTTGTCATGGCTAATTCCAAATAATCCCTCTAAAAGCTTATGTAAACCACGCCGTCAAAGGCCATAGACTTTAGTTTTTTACCACAGATGTTCATTTGGATTTTCGCCATCTTGCTCGGTATCATCAGTGAAAAGCCCATCTGTTTTATATATTAAATTCATATCTTGGTAATTTGCCTGGGCAACTCTGATAGTCATTTGTTTAAAATCAAGTGTACCCAGCTCCCTTAGCAAGCCAGTTGACAGACCTGTCATGTTGTAGATCACTGCACTGACCACAGGTGGTATCAACCAGCTCCCCGGAGAAAGTGAACTCATTTGTAAACTTGTAAATAATGCCAATAGCCAATCTGCTGAAGCTTTAAATTACACAACATAGGAAGGATATCTTCACAGTCTGCTCTCTGACAATGGAGACACTTCATAAAAATGACAGAATACTCAAAAATGAAAGAAATAATGTGTACCTGTACTTGGAGTTGTACAAATGGCAAGTAAAGCATAATCTAATTTCATTTCATAATTTTGGTACCACTGAAATACATATCCTTCATCATTCAAACATATTCCAAACGATTATAGGCATGAAACTGCCTTTGGATTCATCTCCGACTTCAAAAATGAATTCCGCATTAGTTAAGTAAAGGAATGTTCTGCATACGCAGGGTCTCCGAAAGGACTGCCTGTAACTCTGACCTCAGTCCTCCATCGTTCTTCTAGAGAGTGAAGATGAAGGAGCATGAAGTCACCCGAGGGGCGGTCTGCGGCTAAGCGACGTCTGTGCCTTTGATCGGTTCGAATCCCATGCTCAGTATAATAGTCACATTGCCCTTGAGCAAAGCCCTTAACTCCCTCCCCCTTGCCCAAAAAATACCCCAGGCACTGGATAAATGGCCTTCCACTGCAATGTACCTGTACTCTACTATGTAGAAATGGCAAATAAAACATCATCCTTATCATACTCACCACATACAGCTGCTTCCACAAGACAGCCCACTCCTGCAGTGTTGTTGTGACTTCCGTGATAATGGGGTCCTCCAGGGGCACCACGGTCTCGTATTGTCTGCGACCAAAAGACACGGGCAGTCAGAGAGGGCGGCCATGCCTCCTCTTACAGCTCAGCCTTGCTCATTGAGCGCTTGTCAATCCCACCCATGCCCAGCAAAGTGCCACTTTTAAATAAGGCAGATGGCTATAAAATAAATAAGGCAGATGGTCACAAAATCTGTTTGCACCACCAGAAGCACAAATAAGTTCTAATTGTACTGGCCAATCATACATTCATCCAGTATCAAACTTCTGTAGAAGCCATATCATCCCCCGCATTCACTATTTGCTGATTTAGCCCAAATACAGTGATTCAAACCGGGTTACTATTTTCACACGTTATGGTTTCATTGTGTTTCATTGCATGGCTTTGCTCCTTATGTAAATTTCAGTTTGCTATGCCTGAAGTGGACAATACTGGCTTTTCATCCAGGCTGTTCTCCTGCCCTCTGCTTCCTGAAGAGGCTCCAGGCTCATTGTGACCTTTTATTGGATATGGGAAAATCAAAGATCAACAGATGAAGACAAGCAGCCATATCGCCTGAGCTCGGCTGATCCTTCAAACCTAATTTCATTTCAATTATAGTTCTGCATTTAAACACCTTTTACTTCCATTAGATTTATTCAAAATAAAGCACTTTTGTCATTACCTGGCTCCTTTTCACTAACAGTTTCATACAGCACTGCAGATGGCAGCTGCACCTTCATGCGCACAAAACTGGAAAAACTAACCTAATAAATCCAAGCCTCATTCCCTGTGTTTTTACAGCCATATGTGATCAGTGTTGCTCACTGATAAATTACCAGTTTAACTGTATTATTATGTTTCAGTTATACTGTACTAGCAAAACGTTACAGGGCACTATACTTATAAATATATAATTATTACGTATTATATATTACGGGTCGGCACTGTGGTTAACACTGTTGCGTTACACCTCTGGGACCAGGTTCTGAATCTCCGTCAAGGCTCCATGTGTATGGCGTTTGCATCTTCTCCCCATGACATCATGCGGTTTGCTCTGAGTTCTACAGACCCCCCCACCACAGCCCAAGAACATGCTTAGGTGAATTGTAGTGGCATGTGTGTCCTGCGATGGGTTGGCGCCCCATCCTGGGTAATTTCTGTAGCTTCTGGGATAGGTTCTGGACCACCGTGACCCCATACAGGATGAGTAGATGAGTATATTCCATCCAATTTCCATACTGCTTATCAAATTCGGATACAGGTGCAGTTCTGGTAAACCTGGGGACGCTCCCGGGAAACACAGGGAACAAGGCGGGGAAATATCCTGAAAGGTTGCCAGCCCAGCGCAGGATAATAATATCACACATTTACCTTTATTTATTTAGGTGATGCTTTTGTCAAAAGCAAATACATGTAAGGCAAATGGCACATAGTAAACATAATGTGTGGGTAATGGCGTCCTTGCCTTGCCAGCCAGGTCTAGTAGATGTGAATATATAAGATTATATACAAACTGATGAGTAGGACAACTCCCAGCTGCAGAGATATTAATGCAGGGGTAGGTAAGATAAACAGACATGGTCTGCTGGGCCGTACTCGGGCAGAAGGCCGCGCTGTGAATGAGCAGCCCCCCCCCAGGAACGGCGGGGCCATCCTCTGGCACAGCACACACATCCCGCCGTGTGAATAATTCACGAGTCGACGCCTGCAAAAAGGCTGCGATACCGAAACACTGAGAGAAGCGGGTGGGGGCACGAGCTGGGGCTCCCTGCCGTCCGGACACGCAGTTTGCTCCCCGTAGCGCCGTCACAGTGGGGCCACACTCACCCGCAGAGCTGGGGGGGGGCATAAGTGTGCCAAAACATGCAGGCAGCTCCGGGAATTGGGTGCCGGTTCTACAAGACTTGCCTTGGTCGCAAAGTCCGCAAAGTACATCTACTGCTAGTTGACGGCAGCCCCCCCCAGAATTTAACCAGCCACGTCCCCTCTCGACCTTCCCACCCACCTCCACCCCCGCACCCCTTCACTGGAAAACTAGATACCAGCACATCATCATCCTTGAAACCTTGTTTGCCAAGTTCATGGTAGCTTGGACTGTCTGCTTTTAGGAAATGCAACACATTGCAGGTAAAGTTCCCAAGTGGGTAGGAGCCCTTAAGGAAATCTGTATACAGCCACACTTCCCCAAAAAAGCCATTAAAATCCACACCATGGTTTAGCCTCATCAGTAGAGTAAATATTTGCTTGGTGAGACAGTGATGACCAGTGAAACATAGCTGAATACCATGATTTCTATTTTAATTTTGCTTCTGACAGTAATTTTATGGGTATGTTTTGTACCTATGAGCCCTTAGATATAACACCGTTTATTACATCACTACACTAAAACTTTAGCGGCTGCATGTCATAGGTGAATGACTGTTTGCCAGCCAAAATACTGCTAATCTCTGTTTGATTAGGTTACCTTTTTCACTTCGATCCACTGATGAATTGCAGAGTGAATATGCTTGAAATTATAGATATTCATGTTCTTTTCATGGAGAATTTCCCCGCTGAAGTTAAATTTATGAATTTAATTAAGTTTAAACCGTAGGAGTACCCCAATTCAATCTGCAGCCGAATGTCACGATGTTAAAGAATGGCTAATTACTGAATGCTGAATTTATATAAAAAAATCATCAACACAAATTAAAGGAAAGTACTACTTATATGTAGAGGTTGATTATTTTATATAGGTTATAAAATAATTTAATCTGAGTTCAAACTGGAGGAATACAGATTACACTAACACTCATCCCATTTGGTTGTCAGAAGCCAAGTTACCAGCCTGAGTTCCAAAATGGCAGTTAACCAACCAGAGCCTGCCGGTGTTTGCTCAGAGCGAAATCCTGCAATTCCCCCGTATTCTCTGTGATTCATCTGACATGTAGTGAGGGATAAAACGCAAAGCTGTAGGGCCTCCCTGGCGGAGCAGCAGTTAAACCGAGGCTCATCCTATGGCGGGCATCTGGATTTGCCCTACAGCAATGCCTAAAGGACAGTGGGAGGAGCAAATGGCGCGTTACATACCACAGTGCCAGGCGGGAAACTGACATCACATGGGCGTGGAGTGCAGGTCTTTAGGTCTCCAGAGTTTGCATAGGGGGGATCTATAGGGACAACTGGCTGTTCCGGATTCAGGAAAATGAAGAAACAAAGCTGAATGGATACGACAGCTCTGTTGATTACGGGCCACAGCGAGAACAGCTGTCGCACACTTGCTACATTAGCAAGCTACTGACCATCTACAAAACATTCCCACAAGGCAGAGACAGCAAAAGAAAAATCTGGAAAAAAAGCTAACAATCTGGTGATACAGCAACATTCTCAGCACAACATCATACCAAAGACTCCCACAAAGAGGTCCAAGTTACTTGCTATCTACTAATCACAGCAAAACTGTCAAGACACCAAACGGTTGTCCAACTTCAAATTTTTGCGGGGCATTAGAAACAGGAGATATTTAATGTGATAGCAATTAAATAACAATTGCTATTTTGTAGCAAAGGCCCATTCACATGATATCATAACTTACAAGGAAACATTTCTGTGCCTGAGCCAATAATAGCGGAGTAGAAAATAATCATGTGAGATAAGAATTGGACAGCGGCCATGAAGTATTTCCGGTAGTTTTTTTCAAGGTCCAATTAACAAAAGGTTAGTTGTGTCCTACATCAGACAATTTAAGTCCATTGTGAGGATAGCCAGAAAAAGCAGGAATATCAACGGCAGCAGCTGTTAACAGCACTTGGCAAAGACCTCCTGGTTGTTAGGTCAGATTTCAGGAGGTCTGCCTGTACAAACCCTGAAGCATGTGCCATTATTGTAAATAAGGAAAAACTAACTTACCTGGAGAAAATCATATCATTCAACCATAATGCAGGGATTGAAGGCAATTGAGACTAGTGCTTTCCTCTATAATCCCCCAGGAGGGGTCTTTACAATTAATTAACCTTCACAAACAATTTATATCAAAAATGATTTTCAGTACTGTTGGCTGTCAGTCCCACTGTTTCATTAATAGGTTTCCTGCTTTTTATTCTGTCTTGTGCTGGGAGATGCTCCAGGCAACCAAACCAGAACAAACAGTCAGAAGACGGATGGATGAACAGGGAGTATCACTGATCGATGGGGATACATATGGGAAACAAGGCTCAGGGTTTTTTTAGGTTAACTATTTATTTTTGTTTGTCTACATGAAGACACACCCACAAATATGGTTATAGGTACTCAGAAATAAAACTCATGGCTATCTGCAGACCACTTAAGATGACATCCATCTTTCTGAAAGTTATAAATTCTTCTGCTTAACAAAGAAATAGAGAAAATAAGGCACAGGCACAAAACAAATGATCTTAATGGTTGTCTGAGGATGGCAGCACAGCAACTAATACAAGTTTTGAAATCAGTTCTGAATAAGCCCACTGCAGCCTCAGATCTACAAATTATCTTTTTAGAATTCTTATAGCGCTTTTCAGGCAGAAACCAAAACGTAAATGGTTTCGGACTTGACTCATATTTAACATTTTTACTTGGGAGACAAAGCAAGAATCAACTGGATGAAAAGAAATCAAATTACAAGTGATTTCAAGTGATAAGAAAAGAGTGAAAAAAATTTAAAGAATCTCGGGCATGGCATCAAAAGAGGCTAGTTTACTGGAGACACAATTAAAAAGAATTTATCTTATACAGGGAAAAGGATACGGATAAAACTAATGAGCACCTCCCTGTTTCACATGAATGAGTGAATGAAGTGCCCCGCCCTGTGAGGTTCCGGGTGTGTGTTTCCGGTGGGGGTCTGGCTCGGGTGGCCGGCGCGGGGCGGGGCGGGGGGGGGGGGGGGGGG
>JAODKC010000130.1:3597790-3613459 GCA_026777985.1 Mormyrops attenuatus | reverse complement strand
CCAAGTGTCTCTTTCCAATAAGTGACATGATCAGATAACCAACGACTCCCTCCCCCCGCCAGCAGAAAGAACTGTTTGAGCACCCTCCCCCCGAAAAATCTGTGCACATCACTAATGAGCAGCACAAAGTCAGGACTACCGGAATTATCTCCCGATAACATGTTTCCGATTTTGACATCGAAATGTTGAAATGTTACCAGTAGTGATAGTTGGGGCTGGGTTGCTATATCTCACTGACAATGAGCCCTGCGTGAGTGAGGTGCTTTGTGCCAGCAGATTAACTACTGGGGTGTGATAAGCACCAACCCCCCCCCCAGTGTCCCCTGGTACAGGTGTCTGGACCAAGCGTGTCTAACAGCTAGTTTTACTTTGAAGCCGGGAGCACAGGGTCGACATCACAACAGAGATCGCCTGTTCTCACTCTACTTGGGAGTCGCAACAAGCACCGATTCGTGACTTACTCCAACCCAGACGACCGCCAGGGACTGAGCTGCTTGAAAAAATTAAATTCTCATTGAATGCTCGTGAATGGTTTTCTGACAATCTAATTGCACTCACGACAGAGGCAAAAAAATGGTGAGGATTTAGCCCACTGCTAAAAATTTGTTCATGTCACATTTATTTTCCAACTGATCAATACCAGGTCATGGAAGTTCAAGCTGCTAAAGATCTAGCGAGTTTAAGTATAATCATATCCTCGCAGAAACCGATGTTTATTACCTTTATGCCTCATGATGAGGCACACAAACAATTTTAACCTGAAAAATTTGTCCACATGAAAAATTTCATTTGGAGGTCAAGCAGTAAATCGAAGCCATGCGTAGATATTATTGGTCAGGGACTAGTGTCAGTGGGTTGGGAGCTTCTGGAACAGAGCACAGCAATACACTCAGATTGATAACAAGGTAGGACAAGTGGACACAAATAAACTCTCAAGTTCCAAAATGTCTGGAGCCTCCCCACCTCAGAATCTACAAAAAATAGAATTATTTGCTTAAAATTAGGTTAAATGTGATTATGGTGATTAAATACATGTATATAATCCTGATCATCATGAATATAAAATACAAATGTAATTTCATACCATGCGAAAAGGTAAAATAATAAAGTTTCATGATTCCTACTTAGAAAAATATTTAACATCCTGAGGAAGGCGGGGCATTCAGTCAGGTGATATTAAGGTGGGTTGTGTGCAGAGCAATCACTTCCCTTGATGCTACATTTCAGCTGCACGCAAACACCAGCGAAGCCAGACGTCACGGACCGCTGCTTATGGACCTTTTGGGCCCTGTGTACTCCTGTTCCTGCACCCCAAACAACATGCTACCACCAGTCCCGCATCAGTCATGCTCAGAGCCTCTCCTGGTATCACAGCGGGGGCCAACCTATCCTGTACGTCATGTTGGGATGTAGTAAATCCTAATCTCAGCCATAAATGAAAAGGGCTTTCGGGAGGCGGACAGCAAAATAAATCGTGTATGAAACGTAGCCTGGAGGAGGACAGGACGAGTAAAGAGAGAGCAGAAGATGTGAAAGGAGTGATATAAATGAATAATACCCCCCCACCCCCATAACCGCTGAGAGGGTGGTCAGTTGTAATCCAATAAAAGGTACTCACCCTCGGTTGGCTACAATGGCCTTCTTCAGGTGAACGTAGCTTGCCGGGAAGATCCCCTGCAGGAAGAAGAGGGGACAGTAAAGCACAGCAGCCACAGCTCTTCTGGCTCCAGTAAACTCACATACGTAGCACTCCTGTTTGACCCACAGGTCCATCTTAATGATGATAAAGTCAGCATCATGTGATCAGCTTTTACTGCTTGCCTGATATTTAGGCTGCAGTCTGCCAGTAAATCACATTTAAGCTGGCACGTATTCATGTAATGATTTAAAGTAATCTACAAAGTCATTTATCCAGTTCATCGCAGAGTACATGCACGATCATGTTCTATGGGCAGTCGGGAGAAGCCTCTTAGCCTAACTGCATGTCTTCATACTATGGGAAGAAACCAGCACAACATGGGGAGAAACTCCACACACACACACACACACATACACACATGTCGGGTAAACATATCTTTATGGGGACCGCTCATTCATTTATATGGGAAAAATGCTAACACTAACTATGGCAACCTTAACCCCTACCCAGCCCTAACCATAACCAAGCAAAATACAAGAGTTTTTGCATTTTTAGTTTTTTCATTGCAGTCACAGATTTTCTTAAATTGAAGAAACTGGTCCCCATAAGGGAAAAAATGGGTATTCATCACGGTGTGGGGACATTGTGTTCCCATAAGGTAAAGTATACCCGCTCACACACACACATACACGTACAGTGAAGGTGATCCAATCCCCCCAACCCAGGATGTGTGAGGCAACAGTGCTACCTGCTGAGCCTCTAGTAACCGCCGTAAGGGTGAGATTTTAGAATATAAGTGTTTCTCATAGCTTTTCATACACTGTGGTATATGTGGGGGTAGCCCACATATGTGGGGGTAGCCTATTTCAGCTGTCCATCATACCTCCAGGGAATCTACAACCACTTTCTGCTGGCAATAAATAAAAAAAGAGATCCATACATTTTAAAATTAACTGCAATAATAATGCAGAAGAAAGCACTGCTACAAGTCAGAAGTTGTGCTAGTGCAGTAATGCACAAGGTACCATTGTAGTGTTTATAGCTGAAGTTCAGATAAACAAAAAGAGTCACTCTTTGTCACTAAAATACTCCCCTGATTCTGTCCCCTTTTTATTTCTGGGAGCTCAGTGTGTGGTGATAACTCAGCAGGGACTATGAGGTCTACTAGGGAGACAGAGGGTGACATCATCCAGTCTGGGAGATGGTTTTTATTTTATTTTTGTTTTGGTCCGGAACCTCTGGTTCAATGCCCCGTTTGGCAAAAGCATTTCTGCCGGTTTTCACCAGCCTGCCAAAGTTTCCCCCGGTTGGGCATTTTTGTCCTTCTTTTGTCCTTGTTCATTCTGGTGTTGTTGCCGTGGGGCCTGTTTACATTCATTTTAAAAAAGGAGTTCAGTTCAATAAAGACAGTAAGGGAAATAGGCACAACAACATGTTTGTCTGGCTTTCATATTTCAATCTGAATACGCATCATAATCCTATAAACCTTTGATTTTCCGTCACTACGGTAAAAAGTGAGTGTTATGGTTGAATGGTACGGAACGGGGAAACAAGAGCAGGAATCACGAAATCCACCCAACAAGGGGTTTAACTGAAGAACACACACACTGGAACACATCACAACGTCAATGACCGGACTGGGGAAACATACTCAAACGCGGACTTAAATACACAGGACTAATTAACAACAGAGAGAAACAGCTGGTAACACAGAGATTCCACACGAGGTAGCGAGGGGGCGTGCCACACATGAGGATCGGACGAGCAGGGCATGACAGAAACCCCCCTCCAGGCATGCCTAAAGGGACAGAGGGGACGAGACCGGTGACATTGCAGGACAGGACAGCACCTGGGAAAACAAAAACAACAACCTCAACGAGGCACGGGTAATAACAACTGCACAAAGAACAGACAAGAACCCAGACAACAGCTGAACAAATGCAGACATGAACAGGGACACCAAGGACAGGAACAATGGAGGGACAACAGCAGGGGACAACCCAACGGGAGGAACAAAGGGACCACGGGGGAACAAAGGCGGAACAGAAGGACGGGGAGCAAACACAGGGGGCACAAATCCAGGGGGCAAGGAAGCAGAGGGCGGGGGGAAACAGGGAGCCAGAGGGAATGCTGGCTGGTGAAAGGCAGAAGCCGCAGGGGCCACAGGCAACCGCAAGGCTGGAGCCAGAGGGACCTTCGGCGACCGCGAAGCCGGAGGGGACACTGAAGGGGGCGAGGAGGAAGGCAGAGGGACTGCTGGAGGAGACGAGGAGGGAGGAGAGGCAGGTGAAGGCGCAACCACAGTGACTGATGAGTCGGAGCAGGGGGACCTGCAGGCGACCGACGAGGCATCGGAGGTGGGACCACAGCCGCCTGGCGAGGCACCACAGGGGGAACCATAGGCGACCACCGAGCAGGAGCCAGGGGGACCGCAGGCGACCACCAAGCAGGAGCCAGAGGAACCGCAGGCAACCGGAAAGCTAAAACAACGGCGAGCCAGGGGGCAGGGCGGGTGGGATCCGACCCTGGTGCAGGTGTCCTCTCCCTCTGTGGGACACTGAGAGACGGGGACCTGGCCGGGATCTGCCATGCTGGGGTGGTGCTCGGGGTGACCCATTAGAGGGATTCATTGGGGCAGTCATCAGGGATATCCCCGAGGGGTCTCACTCAAGCTCTTCCTCCATCTCCAAAGGGGGCGGAGTAGTGGTCCGATGGTCCGGTACCTCCTTGGGGACAGGGACTGGGGCCATGGGAACTGGGGCAGGAGCAGAGTCCTGGGGATCAGAAACCTCCTCAGGGACAGGAGCCGGGGGCACAGGAAAAGGAACTGGAGCAGGGATCAGGGGTTCAGGAGCCGGGACAGGAACCACGGGGGCAGGAGCCGGGACAGGACCTGTCGGGACAGGAACCATGGGGGCTGGAGCTGGGACAGGAACCACCGGGACAGGAACCACGGGGGACGGGGCAGGAACCACGGGGGGCTGAGCAGGAACCGCTGGGACAGGCACCACGGGGGCTGGAACAGGAGCAGCAGCTTCGGGCGCTGCCTCGGTAACAGGTGTGATAGCGCAGCCTTCGGGCGCCGACTCGTGAACAGGTGTGACAAGCGCAGGCTTCGGGTGCAGACTCGGGAACATGCGTGATAGTGTAGGCTTCAGGCACCAACAGCAAAGAGGCGGGGAATCCCGGTGACGCGAACATCGCCGGGTCGAAAATCGGAGGGGGCTCCTTCCGACACTCAGCAGGGGAGGCAATGGTGAGCAATACAGACCCCAGGAGGATCTCTGGCTTGTCCTCCCGTCTTTCCGCCTCTTCTTCTTGCCTGCTTTATCCAGCGGAGCCTGGGGTACCTCAGGCAATTCTGCCAGAGGACCATAAGGCAAACCACAGTCCAGGTGCACCTGCCCTATCATACTCTCTGCCGCTTCGCTCCTCAGTCGCCATAAGTTGTTTCGCACCTCTTCTGTAAAGTGCGAGTCCTCGGACAAGGAGATCCCCTTCAGGATGTCCCTCAACTGGCGAGTGAGTCATCCTGAACCTCGGGCTGATGCAGCCAGTAAATGACCTCTTCCATAAGATCAAGGTATTCTGCCTCACTGAGGGGAGGAGTCTTCTTTTTGAGTCTGGTCATTCTGTTATAGTCGAACGGCACGGAACGGGGAAACAGGAGCAGGAGTCATGAAATCTAGCGAACGAGGGGTTTAACTGAAGACCACACACACTGGAACACATCACAACGTCAATGACCGGACTGGGGAAACATACTCAAACGCGGACTTAAACACACAGGACTAATTAACAACAACGAGAAACAGCTGGTAACACGGAGATTCCACACGAGGTAGCAAGGGGCGTGGCACACGGGAGGATCGGACGAGCAGGGCATGACAGTGAGGGGACACACTTGTACACTAAGAGCTTTTCAGCGACACCCACAGAGCTGGTGGTGGGACTGAAACCCCAAAACCAGGAGGCATGAAGCCACAATGAATAACCACTGCACCATAATACACCAAAAATCACAAATAAGCTATGGGCTACGGCTCACTGCAGTGTTCATTCTCTCTGTCATAGTTTGTCTTTTTCTAGCCCAGACGGTACATATTGTCTGGCAGGGGATGTAGAGAATGGATTCTTGAACTAAGCCTGAAATAACACCCGAGAAGGAAAAAAAGAGCATTTACTGACTTTACACAAGATATGACTCTTTACCGACATGAAACTAAATGCAAACTAAAAGATAATAATTGGCCACTGAGGGCAATATTAAAGAGCCAAGTGCCTCCAAAAGATACAGTTCTCAAGTGAATAATTCTGCTGGTCATATTGTACCAGGACCATCTTCCCAGAGCTTTCCTTTCATTAAAAAGGCTTAAAATTAGGCTGCCTTGGCTTGACAACAATCAAAAGTCTCCGTCTTTTGTTTATATCGCTAATGTCAGGGTTAAAAAGAACAGTGTTGTCCAAAATAAAAGGAAAATCTGTGAGTATCTCTGATGCACAAATTCCTGTGAGATGTAACAACCCTAAAAGTCACCACTTCCTGGGGAGGGGAGGGGTTATATTTGCCTTCTGAAGGTGAACTGCCACATCTCCAATGCAGTCACTGTGAGCTCACAGGTTATGTATGCAGAACGATTCCTGGGGCTATACGTCTGAATAGAGAAGTAGGGGATGACAATTTTATTGTCTACATCTGACAGTCTGCTGTGTATGTATAAGGATGCCATGAAGTCCCGGATGCTCAATTTCATGCTGAATAATAATAATAAAAAAAAAGCACGCAGTTGATTTTTACTGGGAAAACCGTAGCGGTTTTGCGGGGGAGATTAAAGAGGCACGTCTAACGAGAAACAAAATGGGACAAATGGGAATGGAAGTTCTATAGAAACACTATAAGCAGGTCATTTTTATATTATCATGTTATATTGACTGACAATTTTTAAATAAATCATTCATACTTTTCTCAGTTTGTCCATTTAATACAGACAAATTTCATAGCCATGATGACAAAACGGGCTGGGTTATTGGTGTTCATATGTCATGCAGTCATTCACTGTGACCTGGGCCGGGCAGCCTGGTGGAAAACTCAAGCTGGCTGACCAAGGACAAAGGGCATCCTCACTCCATATGGTAACAAGTGATATTAAAAAGGAGCTGATGCCTTGTGTCTTGTGATTTAATAAATGACTCAGCCAAAGATGTGCATAATAAACTGAACATTCATAATTAATATTAATACATCTCATTGCATCGTATTATAAGCTATTAGTTCTGTCAAGCATTCGGAATATGACAGATCCTGCAACTGCCCCAGCTAAATATTGGCATTCTGAATTCATTCTCTTGCCACTGTGACTCTCTTTGCTTCTACCCATTTAATGTGCCCTATTACAGAAATTAAGCTTATCCATCCATCAATCATCCATCCGCTTATCCTGTTCAGAGTCATGGTGGGCGGTGTGGCACAAGGCTGGGGTACACCTTCAGCAGGATACCAGTCCATCACAGTCTGAGAAATCCCTTTCACTAGAAGTAACAAACCTTTACTGTAGCAAATTGTGCTATCCAGATGGTATATTCCCATCTAATTAAGCAGATAACTACTTCATATCCTCATGAACTAACACAGAATTTCTTTGCTGTCAGTTCTCCGTACCTCCTGCATCTCATCACTTCAGTTCAGTTCCATTCCTTGGCTGCCTATATTTTGAAGGACACTTTCAAACTGTGACAAATTGCCCTTAAAGATAAATACTAAAAAGCTGCTTCACATTTTACCCTTATATTCATGCTATTTATACTTCGAATTGTTGTCTCCCTGTATTTCTCATTAGCTGTGTTTTGCTTATGCAAATGCAATGTTGTACGGCTTTGCTCCCGGGGGACAAACTGTGCCCTGAAACATTGAGCTGCATCACATGACCCGGCACCCCATGGTGGTGTAACAAATCAGCACAGCGCAGAACGCACTGTTCACAATAGTGTTCTGGCCATGTGATCATCAAAAGTACAAGTCACTGTAATTCCGCTTACAGCCTTGCAACTGAAATCTGGAAAAACAACTCAGTTTGATTATAGGAACAGACTAGGATGGTGAGAATTTTGCTTTGCTGCATTTTGTATTTATTAACATTAGTCCATCAGTTTTCCAACTGATTCTGTTATCCATCCATCCATACTCCAATCATTTATCCAGGATGGCATCTTTGAGAACCTGCAGCTTATTCCTGAGGACAGGACAGAAGGCAGGAACACAACCTGGACTGGATACTGGTCCACACATACATACTATAGTGTATACAAAAGGATGCCAAGTCACCTACCCACATGTTTTCAGACTGCAGGAGGAAACCAGGGTACCTATGATTTTGAAAGTGTGAGACCACCATGCCGCCCATAGAGCCTCCCAACCACTGGTTGTGTTACTGCTGCATGCTGTTATAAATGCAAACCTCAGATTTCACCACATCAGCAGGCAAAACCTGGCACACAAAGCCAGTGTTCTACATTATGTAACACAGCAAGTTGTGCAGTTTCCGCTTTGAATTTTGGCCTGCATGCATTTCTCATTATCAATTGTGTGTTGGGTGATACAAATGTAAAACTACACAGGCCTCCTCCTGGACAAGCTTCCCGGATCCATTCATACCCGGCAGCCGGAGAGGGGAGCCGCACCGAAATTAAAGAAAAACAAAGGCAGCGGCCAGCGGTGCACCGAGGAGTGCTGACGTTGCGCTCCACCGGCCTTCGCCTCGCTGCCGCCGCCATCCGCGGTGGTACAATCTGCAGCCTTAGCTCTTTTCCCTCATTGACGGAAAGCGGGAGACGAGGAATGCTCTGATAAAGAAAAAAAGCGGAGGCTGGCCTGTAGCAGGCGACAAGCAGCCCGGTTGAATAAGTGACAGGCGTACAGGGCCTTTTCAGGTGCAGGGTGAAGGACGTGGGGAGATATGGTTCAGAGTGCTGGTTTTCACCGCCACAGAGTCCTATACTCTGCCTTTGCCCTGACAAACCGCGACCTCCTGGAGAGGTGCGAACGCTAGAGGGACAGGCGATCAGGAGCTGGGGAAATTTTTGGGAGGCATAACTTCTCTTTTTCCCCTCATACTTAATTTCTGTTACAGGGCAGGGTTAGCTGCATACAAGGCGACATCCTTCTTGTGGCTCAGCAGGTTAAGCTTCTATGCCTGTGATTGCCAGACTGAGCCCTGACCTTGGCAGAAAAGTCACAGCTCCGTTGGGCCCTTGAGCAAAGCCCTTAACCTCCACAAAATGTTCCAGGGTTGCCAGATAAATAGCCTGACCCTGTGCTCAGACCTCAAACTTCACTATCACCTGTATGCGTGTGTACGTCTTAAAGGAGAGTAAGAAAAGAAGTGTTCCAACGTAATTGTGCAAGTAGCAAATAAAGTATCATTCCATTTCAGCTAGTCGTCCTGTCCCTTCCAGGGTTATGGGTCCGAATCCAGCCCCAAGTCCACTCGTACTGAGTTCCCCCTGAGCAATCCAGTTTCCTCTCACAGTCTGAAGGCATGCAGCTCTGGAGATCCCATGCTGCCAAATTGGCTTTATTCTCCATCCAAGTGCCCTAGCACCACAATGAGGGTGCACATGTCCCCCACTTTTAGAAATAAGCTCAGAATTATATTGACATTCATTAGATAGGTGGTGACTCATGCCCTCATCGTGATTTTCTATTTTTTTGTTGCGATTTCGATGGCTTTCTTTGTGTGTCTGAATTCTGGATTCTAGATGGCATCTGAGGTTGGGTCACATGTGCTAGATTTTCAGGTCGTCCTTCCTGATTACTAGACAAGCTCTCAAATATATGGGTCAAAGACAAAAGGGAAAAAAAGAAGCATAGTCCTATATTTGCAGGAAACTACCCATAATGCTTATTTAGCAGGAAGGTCAGTGTTAGGAAAAATAAGACTTAGATGACCAGGCAGGGAGGAAAAGTCACTTGGGTGCAACCTCAGGTTGGTACAATTCACCACGGATACTCATCATCCTGAATAGTTTGTGGAAAAGTTTCTTGGTTTTCATTTAAGTATAATTAAAAATTAATATAGCAAACTATCTATCACCACACAGGGACACCCCTCCATTAAAGTGTGTGCTGTCCTGTGATGAGACAACCGCTTACAGTCTTGGGAGTCAGAGCAGAAAACTGTACAGATAATAGTAAATGATTCTGTGAAGCTAGATACAACACAATCATCTATGTAATCCATCCATCCACTGATCCAGTTCAAGTTCATAAGGTAACCTAAATTCAACAGTACTACATGTAGATGACAATCCTGAATTACATTTCCTATACAGACTTTAGTTCATCATCCTAGCACACCTGAACCAAACAATCAAGAAGACAGAATACCTGGTAAAGGTGCGTTCGGGGCTGGGAGGGAGCAAAAATATGGGCTGTCTGGGGGTCCCTGAGAATCGTGGTAAGAAACACTGCTCTAGTACAACAGGCCACTGCAGAGAGGGAAGACTCCTGCCTTTCGGTGTGGATCATGCTGAAAAGTCACCAGAAGGTACCAGCTTTCGAGATTTTTTTAACAAATGTTTGTGAAGCCAAGCTGTTACTTCCTTCCAATTAGACTGACCCCTGGTGGGAGCAAGGATCCGTCCAGCAGCCAGTGCTGCGCCACCAAAGGCTCCCCCTTATGAAGAGCATGACCTCATCTTCCAGATAATCCATTGCTTATTAGCAGATGGTCAGAGTTCAGCCAGTTGCCTTTCAGAGAATTTCCTGGTTATCAGTTAACAGGTTTCTGTTCATAATGGTGCAAAATGAAGAATGCAGATATCTGCAGCATGTCAAAACATTGCTTCCTGTTAGTTATATTTGTTTTAAATTTTTGCTCCCTGATGGTATATGACCAAGAAATACAGGCGTTAAAACGTGAAATGCCACTTCAAGACATTGGCAGTTATAGACCCTATTTAGGGGGGATTTAGCCCCCTTATTTGTCTCAGCCCCCTAAAAATTATTTTTCTAAAACCATTTTGTGATTTGTCCTGTATTTTTGTATGCATCTCATAGTACCCCGTGGGGGACTCTCACCCCTGCTTTGATAATTTATTGGGTGCATGGGGGGGGGGTCACATATTGCTTCAGGGAGCTGAAGCCCCCTAAGGGTGAAATCCTAGAATCAACCCAGCTTCAAGATTACTTTTTTTGGATGACTGCATCAATGTGTTTCACACTATGGGTCTCAGAGGGGGGGAGTGAGTGAGACAGTGGGTGGGTGAAGAATGAGCAAACACTTACATACATGTCAGGAAGAAAAGAAACCAAAAGTGGCATTTTGGTGCCCCAGGTCTCAGGAGTGGCACGGGGACATCGGAAGACAGACCATTTATTTACATTACGAATGGGGGAGCAGAAATAATATAGCACCACCTGAAACAGATGCTGTCCCCCAGCATACATTACAATTATCTGGAAAAAGAGACATTCGGGCTCTTCACTACAAACCGTGGACTATTCATTTGCTCAGTCAGAAATATTGAATATAAGCAAAAGTTACTAAGGCACAAACAGCGTCAGTGATGTCAAGCAGTCGCCATTTATTTTGATGATTATCTTAAAATATTTTCATGATGATGTGCATGTGTTGCTAAGTGCCTTCTGCATAATTATGCCGATCCCCCCCACCCCCAACCCCCATGCTTCTTGTGTCCCTCCAGCACCCTGTCCTCCATGCTCCTCCTCTGTGAGAACATTTCTGCTACCTCCCCACTGACAGCCACATCCCGCCATCCGTCACGCTACCCAGCAGCTGCATTTATGCACGAGTGCATCTGCATGTGTGTCTGTGGCAGTCAATTCCGCTTCTTCTATCATATGGAGTCACCATCCACCCCATTAAACAGTACACCCTCATATGGAGTCCTGGAGAGGGCGCCAATGCGGCCTGCCTGGGCCAGAATAACACGACATGGATCTTACCATTCAATAAGACAAATGGACCAAAACTGAAGGGATGCATATTTTTCATACTTTATTCAGATATATGGTATTTACCCATCCATTTTACAACCACTTTTCCAGTAGAGGGTCACATGGATCCTCTCCCAAGCGGCACAGGGCACAAGGCAGCCGATATGCAGCTTTATTAATAATACAAGTTGATGCAGGTCTTTACAGCAAGATGTTACCTATAAAAAAATGGCACCAAATCTGATGTTTTACAGTTCATCAGGACAGTGTTTCTCAGCCTACTCCTCAGGGACACTCACACAGCTCCCACCACCCCTGAACCAAAGAATCGAGCAATCAAAAATACAGAATACCCAGTACAGTTGTACTGGGAGCAGGGAGGAAGCAAAAATGTGGACTGTCTGGGGGTTCCCAAGGACTGGGTTGAGAAACACTGCACCAGAAAATGATGATGAAATGATGAAACCGACATCACATTCCCCAAACGCCTTCGCCCTGCACTGCAGGTGTCATGCAGTGCGGAGAGGAACTTTCATTCATTTCAGCATCTTCTGGGCACACAATATACTGGGAAATTCGCCTACAGTAAACCAGCTGAGAGCAGGTGGGGGGCACTGTCCTTCTTGGGAGCGAGAGGCACGCAGCTCTGGTCATCACATTCATTCGTTCCACACATCTCTAGTTGGCATTTAGTATACAGTTGCCATGTTTTGTTTTGCCCCCCCTCCCCCCACCGCCAGCTCACACACTGTGAAGCCCTGTGTTTTTTGTTTTGTCTTACTAAAACAGATGCAGTTTGGTTTGTCCTCCCCCCCCATCAAAATGGCATATGGTTGCCCCCTCTCCCTGTGCTGCTCTTGCCTTGTCTCTATCCTAATTTGGAATAAAAATAAAAACAGTGGTTTGCCATCGAGTCCCGCTGTCATGTGGTTCTGTTGGTCCCTCCCTGCCCGACAGTTTTCTCTTTCTTTCCATGGCAACATATGCAAGGAGTTGCTGCGGATAATTCTGATTGATGCTTTATGCTTGTGACCAAAACCGGAATAATTACATACTGCAGGATGGTTTCCAACTTCGGCATTATTACTCAGTCTATTTATATAGCTTCTGTACATGAAGCAGGTGTATAGGATTTAGAGAGACTCTCTTATGCTTTCAGATGCTTGAGCTGAAAGAGAATGTCATTCTATGGGAATTCACGAACCCTTGACTCTGGGCTCCTCGTAACAATTCTGACGCACACTCTGTCATCTTTGCAGTAAGCTTAAAGAACATCTGGACCATGTCTCTCACGCCAACATACTGACACTTGGCAGCTACTCAAAAGCATTCGTCCATTTTCTGTGACCACTTATCTAGAACAGGGTCACGAAGAGCCTGGAGCTTAGCCCAAGAAGGGTGGAATCGAGAGGTGAAACTTAGTGGGAGAGTGTATGCTTTGTATGTATGTGGTCCTGAGTTCCTTCCCAGCATCTCCACTCTCACCAAACTTTCCGATATACCATCTGCCTTATATCTCTTTTGACAAAATCTAACATGCGTCTCTCTAATATGTCCTTATCCATCCATCCGTATTCCATCCACTTATCCAGTATAGCATGGGATGCCAGTACGTCACAGGGCACACAATAACACAGTCACTATGGACAATGCCGAAACACCACTTAACCCATCCAGGTTAGTTTCTAGGTTTTTGGAGTGGAAGGGAAAACTGGAATATCCAGACAGGGGGCAAATGCAGACTCACAACACACAGAGCCTGGGTATGGGAATCAAACCATAATGATAAAGATGCAAAGTCACAACGCCAGCCACAATACCTCCATGTATTACACAGCCATTACATTAACAGTATCATGTTTGACTGCTAAAAGGTGATGTCATGCTTTTTGGTAAGAGCACAAGAACAGAAATTTGGGTAGAAGAACATGAGAAATTCTTCTGCTCAACATCCAGAACTGTTGATGTCGCAATAATGGAAGGAACATGCGTGAAATGCCATCTTCTTCTATTTTAGCCTTTAAATGAGGTGTGAACGGGGAAGAAAGATATAATTGTAACATGCAAAAGTGAAAGTATATAATTTAGAATAAGAAGCGACTAAGATGTAACATGTTAGAAAGTAGCAATTATATCACTGTTGTGTGATTATTCATCTTTTAAGGCAAAGGCCTATTTTGCCTGTTTTCTGTTTAGCATTGTTCAAGGCAGTGAAAGAGTTTGCCATTCATTTGTCCATCAGAGGACCCTTTTCACAAGTCTTATTGTGCAGCTCTTATTCTAATCCCAGGTTTTTGTATGTGTACCTTTATCACCATGTCAACCCATAATGTTTTGTCACTGAAGAAGACTGGGAACCTGAGTTTTAATCCCTCCACTGCAACTTTACTTGGTGGCATCAATTATTTACTTATGTATATACAGTTAGACAAGAAGAGTGACAATAAAAAACTGGGGTAAACCACTTGGCTGCCTTTTGTTAGGTGGACCAGATCGCACAGGCTTTGTTACGTAATGGTGCAAACTATACAAACAGGAAACACTGCAACAACTTGGGAAAAATAATACATATGAGATTACAAGGAAAAAAAGCAGGAATACGCACTTCGCTTTTGTGAGGGTAACAATCCGCTATACCTTTAAGACGACGCCCACACACCCACATGTGATTCCAAAAAGAGACACATCACAGGCTTGCTCGCCCGCCTGCCCGTACGGTTTCCCCTCACACCACCTGTACACACGCACAAGGACACACACACACACAGATACTTAAATAGTGACAGAGCTGCAAGGAACGTGAAAAAAGAACTATGTATTCAGTACCGATATTTCCCTCCCTAACTCTCCCTCTATCTCCCTCTCTCTCTCCTCCACCACAACGCCTACGCTGATGCACGAACACATGCAATGCGCGCGCGGGTGCACACACACACGCTCAGATTTAAATGGTGACAGAGTGGGTTGCAGAGTAAGAGACCCTCTCTCAGCCATCCCCCACCTCCCCCTCAAAACAGTGACAGAGCTGAAAATGTAAGAGAGGGAGAGATACTCCTGTGTATTAAAAAGAACTGTCTGCCTCTGCCTCTCTTCTGTCCACCAACGCAGACACATGTGTGCGTGCACACAAAGTACACACACACTTACACTGACAGAGCTCGGAGTGTAAGGGAACTGGGCCCTGCCTTCCTGCCTTCATCTAAACATCTCCACTTTCCGTCTCCACCATCTGCCAGCTCTGAATGACGGGCTTCATCTCCAAAGTCGACCCTGCTGACTCCTTCTGCTCGAGAGCCGGTGGGTAGGTGGCCCGGAGTGGGTGGGAAATACGAAAAAACGAGTTTAGAAAAACATAACAAGAAACTGCTGGAGAAAGAAAAATAATAATAATATGTAGGTGTAAATAAGCTGGGCAGAGGGGAAATTATTGGAAGCTCAGTTTGGCCAAAAACATTATACATATGTTTTAAAAAAGTAAACGCATCCCTAACCCTATATGCTAAGAAACAAATGTCATCATTACCGTATTAACCCTGTATAGTTATAGTATTCTGTCCTGCCAATATGTTACAGGGTGTGAGTGAAATTCCATTCTGTCACGTTTGTTCCCTCTTTGAAATCCGTCAGTGGGAGAACTAGGGAAAAAAACATGCCACTCACAGACAGGTCTTGGTAACTCAGACTGCCATGACGACATAGTTAGAATCCAGCCGGAGTTTCCATGGAGATTATGTTTCTATTATTGAAAAGTGTTCTGTGCTACCAATGACCATTAAGAATTCAATGTTTTCTTGCTTAAAGTCGCTTAAAGACCTCGTCGCACACTGAAATCCACAGGTGATTTGTAGGTACTGTTCAAACAGCAACTTGAGCAACATGGTGGCTCACTGAGTAGCACTGTTACCCTGTTTGGAAGACATTGTCACCACATTTTCTGCCTAAAGCATTCTGAGGGCCACAGTCCCCCGACAAGTTAAAATTTATTATCATTATATTAGCATGTACACTCACCTAAAGGATTATTAGGAACACCTGTTCAATTTCTCATTAATGCAATTATCTAAGCAACCAATCA
>JAODKC010000130.1:3578828-3597690 GCA_026777985.1 Mormyrops attenuatus | reverse complement strand
CAGTTCTGAAGGCGAAAGGGGGTCAAACACCGTATTAGTATGGTGTTCCTAATAATCCTTTAGGTGAGTGTATATTAGTAATACACTGTCCAGCCAAAAAAAAAGTCTCCATTTAAATTTTGCGTTGGACGCCTTTAGCTTTGATTATGGTGCACATTCTTCATGGCATTGTTTCTACAAGCTTATGCAACATCTCTGCATTTAGTTTCATCCATATTTGCATCCATTTCTCACTGAGATCTTGTATTAACAAAGTGAGTTGAACCGCTCCATGAAGTCTTCTTCAGCACATCTCAAAGACTTTCAATGGTTTTAAGGTCACGACTCTGTGGTGGCCAATTCAGGTGTGAAAATGATTCCTCATGCTACTGAACCACTCTTTGACAATTGGAGTCTGATGAATCTTGGCTTTCTCACACTGGAATATGCCATGACATCAGAAAAGAAAAAATCCATTGATGATGGATGGAGATGTAACCTGGCCATTCAGTAGATTCAGGTACTCAGCTGACTTTACTTTATTGCTGCATAACATTGCTGAGCTGTAATAATGATCCAGTCATTGGCTTTTTAAGTATTTGCCGATTTAAATTCAAATGGCGACTTTTTTTTTGGCTGGGCAGTGTATTAACAAAGATAATCTAATAAGCACAAGTTCCTTTGTTTTTCTTTTACTTTTGTGAAAAACAGAATACAGGAATAAAGCATATTTCGGCTGCCCTCCCAGCTCAGGGCCCTGGGTAATTGTCCGCCTTGGTCACTACGCCTCTGCCTCCGTCGTGTGGGTTTCTTTACATCGCCTATAGTACAAGATTGTGTGTTTGTCTTATGACAGACTCACATCTCATCCTGTGCACACCCCAGTCTTTATTCCCTATTCCTTCTGGGATAGGCTTCACCCACACACCCCTAGTTGGATGTGCATATAATGTTTAACAGCCCTGCATTTATAAAGGATAAGTCTGAACAGGCCTTTCACAGCAGAATTCCAGGACTGCAGTATAAATCATGTTCTAGTTCCAGAAACTTTCTGATATTTTTCAAAAATTGGTCTTTCAAAACAGAACTAACAAGGCTTCTAATGAATGCATTACAGAAAAAATGACACTGCTTTCTGCAGCCAGGTCATTACTGTGTTTCCCTGTCCCTCCAGCATCTCCGGAGGACAGGACATTAGGGAAATCAGGATATACCATGGGCAGAACTCAGACCATTTGTAGAAGCACCTTTGTAGCACCTCGAACATGCAGGGCTTATATGCAAGGTTGGTCGGCCTTCATCACAGCCTCAGACGGATGCAGTAGCACCTCTTTACCATCCTCCTGCCAAGCTGATGTCTCCGTGAACCGCCAAGGCTTGGCCTGAGCCCCGGCCCACGGTCTCTGCCAACTGAGTGTCACCTCCACTGCAGATTAAGGCAGACGGAGGTGGTGACGGCAGGACCTGGGGCCACAGCGCGAGGCGGAGCAGCAAGCCCAGCAGCATTGTCCTTTGATCAGCTTCCAGGAGGGTGGGGCCTAGCTGACCCGCTACGCAGCCCCCCCATCCTCCGGGGTCAGTGACGCTAACCCCACAGGCCCCTCCACGGCCAGCAACCCGGCTGACAAGCTATGTATTTCACACCTGCCATCCATCCTTACGTTTGAGCTCCACAAAGTAACAAGTTCCCCTCATACGACAAAATACTCCAAAAAAAAGTTGCATCTATCAAGAAATGAACTGCATATAATCCCAGGGCTGCTTCCGAGCCTCACAGGCAGACGTCAAACAGCCAGACACCAGGAGGAGTTGCCCTGCATGACTTGTATGTGTGCGAGCCCCAAAAATATTATATAAAACAGTCAGAAGGTGGCTTTTCAACAGGGACTCGTTCTATTGTCGTCTGCTTCCCCTGTCGTCGGGGATGACAGTTTCTGGCAGTACATGACCATTAGGAATAATAAGGAAGTCCTCCAGACTGCAGAGGAGCTTCCTAAAAATATGAACTTTCTGAAGGTGTACGCTTAGCGGCTGCCTCTGGCTTTATGCGGCTTGGCTATGTCTGGCTTGCAAGCTGCCCCTTCGTATGTAAACCGTCCATTATTTTCTAAAGGTCACCAGAAGCACAAGACTTGCTCACAAGCTCTTACCACAGGAATTCTCCATCCAAGAAACTGTCGGTCGTTCAAGAGAAAGGCCAGAAAACATTTTTGCCAAGGCTGCATTTGATATTTGCAAATCAAATATTTTGACTCTAAAAATGCAATAAAAACGATATCCTTCTACAGCCTGATAAAGTTTGCATTTTACATAAATGACTGGGTGTAGAACTGAGGCACAGATGAGCCTGAAACAGGAGGACCTCAGAAAACAAAGTTTAAGCAGCACCCACAGCAAAACGAAATGAAAGCCTAGCCCTTTACAGATGGAAAAATATATAACAACAGGCATCTGAGCCCTGCTTCAAGACATGGGCTCCCTGCAGCCACAATGGAAGATAGATGGATGGATGGATGTATGTATGTATGTATGTATGTATGGATGGATGGACGGATGGATGGATGAAACTATTTTGAGGGTACTGCTGTCTCCTGTTGAAAAAGTCCACATCAATCCCATTATTTAGGAGCAGCCCACCCACGCTCATTCACAATGTATACATTGTTTGTCTGTTGAGAGAAAACCATCAAAACTTTACAGCTCTCCTCCAAGACTGTCGGTGTTTCAAAAGCATCAAAGACTTTCAAGCTCAGCCACAATAAACATGACAATCAATCTGGAGCTTATTAGCCAGCAAATTAGCTGTTTATTAGAAATAACAAACTGTCAGTCTAATAATTCCTGTGATCCACAAGGCATATCTGGTTCAATATATGTGGGAGAGATTTCCAGCATTTTGCAGGTTAAACTTCATCATAAAGGCCTGGTTATTAACAAATATTTAATCACAAACAAATCCCTCATACTTTCTTCAGATCTCAGATATGCTGATGGTGGCCTGTTTCACTTATTAATCACACAAAAAATGCCAGAAATAGCAATGCTCGTTTCTTAACTCTGCTCTTGCAAATCCACAGAATTCCTGTCTTAGTGGCAGTGTTCTTTTCACTTGATTTGATGAAAAAAAGGAAATAATGAGAAATGATAGCTAGTTTCATGTCAAAGCACACCTCACATCAAAATCCCTTAGTAACTATACAAATACCTTCAGGACTGTTGTTCAAATCTTGCAGCTAATTGCAATTTGGTGCTCTTCTGTATGGAAGCCTGTTTCCACCACAGTGGAAAAAAATATATATATAATTTAAGTCGACATTTCGACATAGTTATCTTGTTATTTCAAGATACTATCTCAAAATTTCGACTTACCCTCTCGAAATTTCTACTTAGTTATCTTGAAATTTTAATTTATCTCAAAATTTTGACTCACTATCTCGAAATTTCGACTTAATATCTCAAAATAACAAGATAACTACAGTATCTTGAAATTTTGACATCGCAATATAACGAGATAACCAAGTCAAAATTTTGACATCACAAAATTTCAACTTGGTTATCTCGAAATTTCAACTTAGTATCTCGAAATTTTAACTTGGCTATCTCGAAATAATGAGAAACTCAGACTTCCCTCTCCCCGGCCACTTCATCCAGCTCCCCTGGGGGGATCCCGAAGCATTCCTGGGCCAGCCAAGAGACATAGTCTCTCCAGCGTGTCCTGGGTCTTCCCCGGGGTCTCCTCCCAGTGGGACATGCCCGGAACACCTCAGCAGGGAGGCGTCCAGGCCTCCCGAATGACCGAGCTTCTCACCCCATCTCTAAAGGAGAGACCAGCCACCCTGCAGAGGAAACTCATTTCGGCCGCTTGTATTTGCGATCTCGTCCATTTGGTCACTACCCACAGCTCATGACTATAGGTGAGGGTAGGAACGTAGATCTACTGGTAAACCGAGAGCTGTGCCCTTTGGCTCAGCTCCTTCTTCAGTGACAGACCAATGCAGCGGCCGCATCACTGCTGATGCCGCACCGATCCGCCTGTCGATCTCAGTGTAAGATAACTGTCAAAATTTCAAGATAATATCCAGCAATATTTCGTTATTTCGAGATATTAAGTTGAAATTTCAAGATAACTAAGTTGAAATTTTGACTATATATATATTTATATATATATTTTTTTTATTCCTTGGAGGTAGAAAGGGGCTTCCATACTTCTGCAACGAAAAGGCTAAAAAGTTTTGTTGTGGCCAATGGTGGCTAATGATCCAATGGCCAGCTGTCCATATTATGGCGTCATATTTAGAATTTTGGAACATTCCAACAATATATTTTAATAAAACTGCATGCTAATGTAGCATTAGCACATGTATGTCTGGGGTAATACTTAGCAAGTGTTCATATGTTATTAGTGCTTTTCAACCAAAAGACACCCAGACCACAGCAGTGCGACTTCAGCAGCATACAACACGCTATTGAGCCCACGTCACATTGAGCAACCGCCCACACATAACATGTGTCCATACTCTGCCCTCACTTAAATGTCCCGAATTGGAATGAATAGTTGTCTATTTCTTTTTTGTTGTGCCTGGATCTGTGTTGTATAGAACAAAAGAAAACTTTGGAGACTACCTTGTTGATAAAGGTGAATGCCACAGATGAAAAACCATTTTAGATGAAAGGCCACAAAATATTCACTCATATTTCAATAGGAATTCCAAATCGCACAGTTAATATACTGTATGTGGCAGATGAGACGCAGGCGGAGCTCATCTTGAGTGTACGGCAAAAACTCTTAGCCTTTATTTCCTAAGCAGACCCGTTTGTTACAACTACTCACTTTTCATTCCCCATTCATTTGAAATTCTAATGCATCCAATGAACATTCAATGGAGTCACGCTAATGAACATAAAGTAGCTCGACATTCATATAAAAGGGAGATTTTTAACGGTAATGCAACAGAAGCTAACTTCTCTCGGAGGGGGCTGCCCAAGCAACGCGATGCAAAGGGCCTACAGTATTAAGCCATTGCAGGATGACACAAGACAACAGACAAAAAGCAATGGGGTGTTGTTTACCTTGATTGCAGGCTTCCTGCTCGAAAATCCTCTGTACCATCCTGTAAGAGACCAGAACATGCACATTTAATGCAAAACTTAAAAAACTTAATTCAGTACTTTAACTCACTGCACTACTACTATAAATGGACTGTTATGGTTTTTTCCCTTAAGCTCATGTGTTGTGAAGAAGTTGTTCAAGGGTTTGGAACAAATCCGAATAGCTATTTCCAGTAAATAGCCATAGGCGACTTCGAAACATTTTACAGAACAATTATGAGAAGCATCTGCCCATTGATTAATGCATGAACGCTTGCCGTCATAACACGATAGAACATTAACGAGGCACAGTGATTTTACCATATTCGTTTTTTTTTTGCTGTTCACATCCTGTGGCGGGAGCAGCTGTCTTTGGCACGACCTCATGTCTTAATCACGAAAGCTTGATGGCGCCCGCTCACAAACGCATAGAAAGACATTCTTTTATAACAACAAAAACAGCAGGTCAAAAACTAAAGGAACTGACTGGAAGATGGCTCCCATTTCTGGCAATTTCAAAAAATATGCAAAAAGAGCAGAATATTTGATGAAGAATCCAACCCACATAGAGAGCTTGACACGATTACATCACACAGCGCTAGGAGAGGTTATGAATTGACTTACTGAAGTACACCATCCTGAAAATCTAGCTTGTTCATCTAGATGATCCATTTATTTTCAAAACAGACATGATTAAAATTAGAAAAAATGCATAGAAACCCTAGTATATAAAATAATGGAATTTCAGTCAAGATTGGCTGATACCATTTAATCTAATGTTCTGGCCTGTCTTTTTGGCATGATAATTATCGCTGATTAATAAAGAATAATATCTTTAATAATTTTCTTAATGACCCCATATGTCTAATCCCCAAGCAGATAAAGAGAAGATAAAATGTTACAACACCGGTTTCTGGAAGACCCTGAGAACGTGACTGCATTATGGCCACAGATATGGCTACAGTTATGTTGGGGTTGCCAGATTTAAAAAAAAATAATAGAGACATGATTCCCTGTGACAGGAGAGCGTAAGCTTCTGTCATGACATGTTTGTCAACCTCTCATGCTTGCAGTGAAATGCTGCTCTGAATGTCTTGAACTCTGACTGAGCGAAGGGTCTGTCTATGGAAGTGATATCGACACAAGCTACAGATAAACAAGAGGCCCCAAGGACCAATGAATACACTTGATTCCACATCGTGTAATAGTATGATGCAGCAGAATTTGTTTTGAGACAAAGACCTTCCGGAAAGCAAACAGTCAAAGGGCCAATATTACAGAAGAAAGCAAGAGACATAATCCGAGATGAATATGTGAGATAAACAGAAACCAAAGGCAGAAGATATTGATTAAAATTACAGGCAAATCTAAAAGGAGGGAAATGTCAAAGAATCTTAATGTGCAGCATAAAGAATGTAGATACTGTACAGTGTTAGGAAAAGAGCTGAGTGCGAAAATCATGTAATAAAAGCATTTCTGAATGTGATGTAGAACAGCAGACCGACTGAAAATGAAACTATTTACCTGCAGTGGACTTAAACAGCTAGTGGCAGTCTAAATTAAAATCCTTAGCTGAACTGTGAAGAAAAAGTTTATCACTTAAAGGTCTGCGATGCTTCATGGAATGACTTCAGAAATTGTGTTACTTACGAGGAGAGGTGCAAATTAATTTGAGTCTGAAAATAATTTGCGAGCACTGCAGAGTCTAATTTAGCAGGGAATTTAGTGAGAATGATTATGGAAATGAACACAAGCGCAACATGTCAATTTGAATATTGTCACCACAACATAAAGGGGAGTTCCATACAAAAATAATATTAATTTTCATCATCACCGGGGGATGTCCTACATGCCCAAGGGAAATTGAATGACATGCACCGTGAAGAGAGAGCCCCATCCTCATTTGATTTCTGAAGTTTCACCTTCTTGACATCACAAGGAGGCATTTCTGTCCTTGCTTGTTTTGGAAGTCCAGGCAGAATGAAATTTATGCACTCTGCAAGTTATTAGTATTCTCCTCACCCTGGAATCAGCACTTCCGTCAAACCAAACTTTCCAATATAGTATTGTGTACTTTCAACTGCAGATAATACAAAATCACCAACTTCCAGCTGTGATCCTCCCACAAAGAAATTTTTTAACACTTATGCAAACTAAATGCATGATTTGGTACAGAGTAGCCCTGTTTCTACAGTTACCATGAGAAATGGCATGCAGACTGTGCGCGTGTTGTCCGGGTTACCACTGCAGAGGCTGCGTCACAGCACACCCGGTCATGAGCTGTTATTTACATCATTCTCTTGGGTGGCAAAGAAATATAAGCAAAACATGCATTAGATGACAGCGTAACCTAAGAAAATCGCTATTTAAAAAGTATTAAAGGAGAGCAGGTATTAGATACTTTAATAACGGTGTGAGACTGATTGTGTTGATTCACTCCACCTGCCCCTTGTTAATATCAACTGATACAAAGTACTATGCTCTACTTATTCTGGTTCCCAGGAAAATGTTCCTGTCCAGATGTTTATTTTTATATGTGTCTCTCTGTCCTGTGTGGGCCACATCCCTGTCAATCATGAAACACCTGTGTGGCCCACATCCCTGTCAATCATGGAACACCTGTGTAGGCCACATCCCTGTCAATCATGAAACACCTGTGTGGCCCACATCCCTGTCAATCATGAAACACCTGTGTAGGCCACATCCCTGTCAATCATGAAACACCTGTGTGGCCCACATCCCTGTCAATCATGGAACACCTGTGTGGCCCACATCCCTGTCAATCATGAAACACCTGTGTGGGCCACATCCCTGTCAATCATAGGACACCTGTGTGGGCCACATCCCTGTCAATCATGGAACACCTGTGTGGGCCACATCCCTGTCAATCATGGAACACCTGTGTGGCCCACATCCCTGTCAATCATGAAACACCTGTGTGGCCCACATCCCTGTCAATCATGAAACACCTGTGTGGCCCACATCCCTGTCAATCATGGACCACTGTGTGGGCCACATCCCTGTCAATCATAGGACACCTGTGTGGGCCACATCCCTATCAATCAAGGAACACTTAAACGATAAAAAATCCACAAAACATCCATATTTAATGATCTACCTCCCAACCACCTGCAGTGATTCTCATAAACATACATCCATCCACTCATCATCCACTTAGGCTACAGAGGTCCAAAGGGGAATGCATGGACCCTTTCACAGGAAACACCCTAGACAAATTGCCAGCAGAAGAAGCATCCTTACGTTACTTTATTCAGCTTTTGGACTGCAGGAGGAAGTCTGAGTCCTCGGACGAAATTTGCACAAACAAGGGGAGAACACGCAAACTCCAAAACAGAGAGCTGTGGGCGGGGTTCAACCGCTCAAACCGAGAGGCGCAGGGCTACAGTGCTACCCATGAGCCGCCTAGTTTGACTACCAAGCACAAATTTTGCATACAATTTTACATTTTTTAAATATCGAACACAGTTTCTTATTCACTTCTTAAAATATTGGTTTTATATTACAGGCTTTAAAAAACAGCATAGGGCAAGAGAATGGCAATGGAATAAGAGCAGCTATTTGAAAATAAACGGCAATATCAGCTCTGAGAAGATGCACGTTTGCTCCCACTAACCAACACACAATAGGACCTTGCTGCCAAATAGAGTCAAGTTGTTCGCTTGCAAGATCAAACACAATCTCCACTGACTAGTTTGCCTCAGACAGTGGAACGCCTATGAATGCATTATGCATTAAGGCGTACGTGCAAATAATGGCTTCTTCCTGTTAGACAAATGCCTTTTTTATGGCTGATATTCATCGTGCCCCTGCAGCTTTAATGGCCACGCCTCTGTCGTGTGAGGGAACAGGATCTGGCTGGCATGAAGACCACTTCAGCTGTAGGACCTGAGTAAGGGGGCAAAGCTCTGACATGTAGGGCTTCTGCAATGAACATCTTGTTTTAAACCTCATTCACCTGTGGACCGCTTCAGATCAAGCTTATCCACCCTTGCAGTGTGTTCCCATTTAGCAGCAGTGCACCACTGTTCCTTGGTCTGTGTTGGGATTCTATTTAGTGCCCAAAAAGTGTGACAAAGGACACGGTTACATACGAGTCCAAACAATCTCAAGGTCGACATTGCTGATCAATAACACTGAAAGCCCCATTCCTCATCTGAATATAAAAGAGAGGAGTGCGCGTGCCTTTTGGGAGGCTCATCACCGGGGCAGATGGAGAGTGGCTGGTCTGAGTCTACCTTTGTGAAGAAGATCACACTAAGCGAGGCGCATTGATTCCCCTTCCTCCAGAGAGCACCGTGAACCATACTCTGAAATCTACATCACAATGCACCCCTTCTCACCAGTCACTAACACAACACCTCCCCAGCAGATGACTCAGTTGCTAATGCAACCCTTTGGCATCCAAATGACGTACAGAAAAACAGGAAGAGAGGCCAGGTAAATCTCTTTCTTGTGAACGATATTTTCAACCGGATCTTGCACCTAAAACAAAATACGACTGATGAAATTGGCAAGTGTCATTTGGCTGCCCTTGTCACTGCCTCGCTTGTGTTCAATTTGAGGGATGGGAAAAACATGTTAGTGTGTTTGCTGTTTGTGTATGTAGAGGAGTGTGTGCCTCTGTTAGTCATCACCTAAGCTAGGTAGTATGGAATGCTTGTCCTTCATGTGTATGGGACCCCCCACTCCCACCCAGCACCTCTACCCCCAGCTGTTCTTGCTGATTCAGACCTGACTGCCGCTCAGAAAAAAAGCTGAGCAAAGAGCGATTGGCATCAGATTAAATCAAACTCCCATCAGCAGTACTTAACTCCAATCTCCAATGCATCGGCTTTGGTGAAAGCAGCGTAGGAAGCATGAGGGAGATCTTGTTTGATTAACCTTTGGTGTGCAGCCTGTCACATCCAAGAAAAAAATTCAATGAAATTTGCCACTTTAACAGTGCAAGTTTAAGTGTGTACTCACAGAAGTCAATCTGTACTGTGCCCGAGCATGTTTGACCCCCAAAGTCCAGTTTGCTTGGCTAGTGTGATTGCTCCATATCTTATCTGGACTGGGCCCACTTGAAGGTGGGCCTGAGCGTGGTTAGTCAGACTCAGGCATGGTACGCATCTAGTGTGATTGCTAATCGTGCCCTGGTACATAATACAGATATGACGTCAATGATTTAACTGACACTAGCATACACACATATAGACTATGAATTAACCGGACCTGGAAGGAATGGATCGGGTAGGCTGTTACAGATATTGTCTTTTTTTTACGCAAAACTGTATTGTGGAGAAAAAAAAAATGCCTACAGATCGGGTAGCGACAAAAATTTCACAAACATGGCGGCAAAGGATCACTTAGGTCTATCGCATCAAGTGTTTGCTGGAAATTTGAGCTGATGAGAGTATCCAGGAACAACTGAATGCAACACACAAGAACTCTGAGGTATTGGATAAAATAAGAACGTAAGAAATTTACAAACGAGAGGAGGCCATTCGGGAGGAGAGAGAACTCAACTAATAGCTCAGAGCTTATCACATAACTACATGCTGTGTAAAGAAGTGCTTTCTGAAATCCAGTTTAAAATGTTTTCCCGCTAATTTCCACCTATGACCACGAGTTCTTGAACTAATATTGAAGTAACTATTTGGTTGAACAGCATCCAGATCTGTTAGAATCTTGTGAAATATGGGACTGTCTTCTTATATATGCAGCTTAAATAAATAAAAATCACTGCATTGCATACTAGATAAGTCTAAGTGTATCATCACACCCAAAATGACTCAAAATAAGCAACAAAATAAGGACATTAATAATGAATTCCATTGTGGTGTGCGATAGCGCTTTCTTTCCTATGTTTTCTTCAACACAAAAAAAGTTGCACAGTAATGACAGATCATTCTCAGGCCCAGAACGTGCTGACGTGAAGCACAATGTGAGCATGGACTAGGGGTGGGCAATATGACCAAAAATTATCATTAGTGTATTTTTCACTTTTTGAACGGTGATGGTATTATATCGCGGTATTACCTTTTTCCAAGTTTTGGGAGGACTGGTATGTCCTGTCCCTTTATATAAATTTAAAGAAATATTTAATAATAAATTAAGTACACTTGCTAATTTACACTTTAATTACAATTGGGTATGGGCAGTTTTATTTCGAAAAGATAGACCTAAAAAAACTGACATAGGTGATGTTTTCTCATACTTGTCTTATAATTGTCAGAGTAACAACACAAAGGGAATGACAAGCCGAAAACAGTGCATTTTACTTTTCATTTCAAATAAAACGCAGGGTTGCCAACTTTGGTCAGCTAGCTTGAGTGAAATGTTCAATTCTAAGTCTGCACACACATACACACGCATTTACATGTATATAGCATTTACATTTACCTTGTAAATAATCTGTAGGGTCTGCAAACTACCCCAACGCTTTTGATGTAGCTAATTTTAGGTTTATAATGGAATAATATAGATTTGCCATAAGATTTCTTGCGTGAGAGTCTCAAAGCATGTCACGCCAGATGTGTGAGTTGGCAACCCTAAAAACATAATGTAGCGTGGAGGTACCAGCGGGCAGCGCGGCATGTTGGACTGATGCCAGCTTTGTAAATAGTTCTCAATAATCACTTGTGTCATTATAAATGTGCTGTCATGTATCAACCACTATACGCGCCTGAGGGCCCAGATAGCAAGGAGGAACAGTCCGTGCACGCAACCCACACAGAGTCACAGTGGAGACGCCACCCGCCAGCCGCTGCTCCCTGCTACCACTGCGGAGAGCTCATGACTGCCCCACACTGGCATCACACTCTCACCCCAAACAACAACAGGGAAACGCCGGGTGGGTGACACTGTAATGGGGGGGGTGCCACCCGCAATGCACACCAGCCATGAGGAGGAAGAGGCAACTGCATGTCCAGCTGGCTGGACGCACCATATTGCAGGACATCTGGCTTGCCAACATCGCTGACTCATCATTGGGCTGGACTTGCAGACTTGACTGGAAGCCACCATCAACATGCCAGGGGCAGCCCTCCACCTCGGTGCAGACGTGGTGCCCCTCCAGCACGACAGCGGCCGGCAATGGCAGAGAGTGAGGAAGACCACTCGCTGCGGAGAGGGGGAGACCCACAACACCGGGGGAAAGAACATCACGAACACAGCTCCAAGCCCTGCCCCGATTGCAGAACACAGCAACATCGTGGTGGGGGCATCTCCCGAGATGGTACAAGCTGTACAGAAAGTGTGGCAGTGTAGTAACCAAGACCTGACAACGGAACAGCGGAATGAGCTCCAGGCTTTACTGGACTCGTTCCAGGACATCTTTGTTGCCAGGGACAAGGATTGCCGACCCACCTCCCTGGTGCAGCACCACATCGAAATGGGGGATGCCCCGCCCATTCGCCTGCGTCCGAACAGAGTGCCCCTGGCGAAGCGGCAGGAGGCAGAGCAGAGGATCAGAGAGATTGCAGTAGCAGGAGTCATCGAGCCATCCGACAGCCCATGGGCGGCTCCAGCAGTCCTTGTCGCCAAAATGACGGAACATGGCAGTTCTCCGTTGATTACCGACGGCTGAACGCAGTGACAAGGAAGGACTCCTACCCCCTGCCACGCATCGATGACGCACTGGACTACATCGCTGGGTTGACGTGGTTCAGCACCCTTGACCTCCGGACTGGCTACTGGCAGGTCGATCTGGCCCCGGAAGTTTGCCCCAAGACTGCTTTCTCAATTGCCCATGGACTATGGCACTTCTGGTAGATGCCATTTGGCCTGTGCAACGCCCCAGCCACGTTCGAGACGCTGTCCTACATCCCCCAAACTGAGTGCGTCGTCTACTTCAACGATCTCCAGGTCCACTCTGCTGACTTCCCTATGGCAAACTGGAACCTAAGGACTGTGTTCTCCGCAATCTGGAAGGCAGAGTTACAGCTGAACCACTGGAAGTGCTCCCTTCTCCAGCGCTGGACTACCATGTTGTCAGCAAGGAAGGCATGGCCACTGATCCCAAAAAGACAGCAGTGGTGCGGGGCTGGCCAACCCTGCGTAATGTGAAAGAAGTATGTCGCTTCCTGGGGCTGGCTTCTTACTACAGACGCTTTGTTAAAAACTTTGCGAGCATCGCAACACCGTTGCACCGTCATTTCGGGGGAGCTACGATGCTGGGGAAGCTGTGGCAGTGGTTGTATTGGCCCAGATGCCGGCTGGACACCAAGTTATTCGTCCACTACTGTGATGCGTGCATGGCTAGGATGGGTCCTAGCCAGCAATCCCGGGCTTTGCTGCCTTTGCTGGTCGTGCTCGCAGCTGGAGTCACGCCGTAGCTTCTCATCACTGATGAATGGGGAGCCCTTAACGGCCGGTGAGCACCTGGAGTCCGCTGTGGTGCCCGGCCTCTTCGGTCGCCAACGTTGTCTCTGCTGATGTTTTGGCGGGCAGGCAGGAGCGGCTTCAAGGTGAGCTGCGTGGGTCCAGTGCATCCTGGATGGAGCTGAGGGTGCCTCTCATTCCCCGGCATCCTCTGCTCATCTGCCAGAGGCTCTGGTGCGAGCTTCCAGGCAGTGGCGTGCCCAGTGACCTCCTCTCCTGCAGCACCAGCAAATGAGCTTTGCATCTCTCCTGGGGTGCCATCACTTCTGGTCTGGAGCAAGTTTACCGGACAATGGTGATCAGCGCCCACTCCAGCTGTGCCGACGGGATCACTTCCAAGATCCCACTTATGACAAAAGTGTGGCGCCAGGTGGACTAAGGCATCACGGGAGCAGAGAAAGACACAGAAACTTGTTTGCCAGGGAGAACACGTTCTTTATTCGCAATTCTTAAAAGGATTACATCAGTCACCCATCGACCACCGAACCAATTAGACACAGGAAACACAAGGCAGTCAGATGCTGAACTGTAAGATGCACACACGGTGGGTGATTGACATAAGCTAAATACACGCGAGGATCGGACTGGGTACACACAAGACACGAGCAAACACACGTGTGACAATAGGGAAATGTAATCATTAACATTAACAACAGCACGTACAATTGCACATGAGGCATGCTGGGACATGCGCCCCGCCAGTACTACACTACTGTGTTTGAAATTTTTTTTCAGGTCAGGGCAGTGACTATGTTAGGAACATTTTGGCATTTTTGTTGAAGGTGTTAGATTCACTGCTGTTATTAACACTAATAGCACATTAGCGCAGACAAGCGCTACATACACCAAAGTACATCTTGCTTGGAGGTTAAAAGATTTTGACGTTCATTGGTACGGGAAATGGGCGGTTCTAGTGTTAACTGGGCAGTTGTGCCTTTTACCACACACCTTGCATGAAGGCAGCAGCGCATACATATGCTGATTTGCCAAATATGTTTTACTTTTTAATTTGCTACTATATATATGTAACCAGGTTCATTTCTTTAATGTGTACAATTACACAAAATCTGTTTCTTTTGAATTTGTTAATATACTATCGCAGCACCCCTTCAGAGTGTTTTAAATGAAAAATCACATAACGCAGATAAACCGGTTACATAGACTGTATAAGGATAATTACTCAGATTTCAACTGAAGCTTTGAAGAAAACAGAATGCTTTATGTTTTATAAACAGGCTGTGGTATAATTTGGTTGTAGACTTCTCGCGGTGGTAATGGGATAGTGCAAATCTATAATGTGGCACAAAATCACACAATGATCAATGGAGTAATGAAGAGGGGCAGTTGTACTAAGGCAACTGGGCTATGTGTGAGTACGAAATGCAGAATTTGTTAATGACAACACCTGCACCATCTGTAAATCCCTACAATTAAATCTATCTCTATCTAAATTGCCATTAAAATTACCATTAACGTGTAGTTGCTTTAACTAATTACCCAGTTACTGCCAAATATATGAACTCCTGACTTTGCATTACTTTCTTCCCAAAGACCAAACATATACAGTATACGCATCTTGAAATGGCATCAACCCAGCAGCCCAGTAGGCGCAATGTGATGAGCTACTCAGAGAGCCACCTCAAAAATCATCCTGACAAAACGCTCCTTTTAATCTCTGTCAGTGATCACTTGCCAAGAGTTTGACAAGTCAGTTAATCATCGGTACTCCAACTCAGAGGGCTGCGGGCTTTGTTTTCCCCAAGTTTTATCATAAATCTTCCAGAGTGGACTACTGAAGAGCTTTCCCATGGGCTGAGACAAAAACCTCACTTGCAAGGAAAAGCATTTGTGTTTGTAACTCGCCTTTTGTTTTTCCTGAGAACCACATTATGTGACAATTTCTCTTAACCTGATGTAATCAACTGAACACGAGTTCTCATTCACACTGATAGCCACGGTGAGGCAGCAAATAGCAAATCAGGAGCACACCCTTTGGATATCTGTAGAACATGGACACAGGATGGAAATATAGAAACGACTTGGGTTACACCATGCTACAGCTTCAGTCCTAGTACGACAACATTACCTGCCAAGCCCATGTGGCACCTACAATCATGTGAAAAAATTAGGACACCCCATTAAGTATTTAGTTCTTTATTAAGAAATATCAACATACTGTATCAATATTAAATCTTCTTTCATATCTGTAGATAAAGGTGATGTAATTGTATCACCTATGCAAAAACAAGAAAGAAATTCACTTATTTAACAGAAGAAATTAACTAGGACACCCTCAGAAGTTAGGACACCCTCACGTCCATTACAATTTAAAATGCCTAGAATGAGATTCTGGTGCACCACATCAGGTGAAAATGATTAGAACACCGTGGAATAATGTGCTTTGGACAGCTCAATCTAAAATTGAATTATTTGGGCGCAGTAACAGAGGACATGTTTGGTGTAAACCAAAGACAGATTTTGAGCAAAAGAACCTCTTACTAACCGTGAGGCATGGGGGTGGAAATGTCATGGTTTGGGGCTGCTTTGCTGCAGCGAGACCTGGCCAGCTCACAATCATATAATCTACTATGAATTCTTCATCATATCAGAGGGTGCTTGGACAATGTGAGATCATCTGTCCAGAAGTTGAAGCTGAAGTGGGGGTGGACCATGCAACATGACAATGGCCCAAAATATTCCAGTAAATCTACCAAGAAAAGGCTTAGAAGTAAGAAATGGAGAGTTCTGGAACAGCCAAGTCAAAGCCTGGATCTGAATCTTTTTGCAATGCTGTGGGGTGATTTGAAACGGGCCGTGCACGCGAGACACCTTTCAAACATCACACAGATTAAGGAATTCTGCACTGGAGAGTGGGGAAAACTTTCTGGCAGCGATTTCAGAGATTGATATATGGTTTCAGAAACGTCAATTGAGATTATTTCAGCCAAGGGGAGAAATACTAGCTATTAGGGAACAGGGTGTCCTAACTTTTTCCTCAGTAGGAATTAGCATCTTAATTTCTTTTGTTAAATAAGTAAATTTGTTTCTTGTTTTTGAATAATTACATAATTGCAAGTACATCACCTTTATCTACAGATATAATTTGAAACAAGATTTAATATTGATATTTCTTAATAAAGTACTAAATATTTAATGGGTGTCCTAATTTTTTCACATGACTGTAGTTAGTCTTGGCATAATTACAATTCTTGTATAAGAAATATGATAAAACATATATATGAACAACCAACCAATACCTTATTATTGATATAAGCTGTCATTATCAATTAATAATGCCTAAATACTCAATAGCATCACCACCAAAACCATGATTATCAATATTATCGCCATTATGTCGGCATTTCATCTATCCCTGGAAGTCTGCAAGGTGATGAATAAGAAACAGTTTAAGCTTGTTCTGTTGACTATCTATAGCAAGAAAGAAACACAGGAATTTATTTTGATTAGCCCATCAACAATTATGCCAAGCCTTGTTAATTGATAACCAACCAGAGGATGTCAGATGTTTTCTGACGCATTAGGAGAATGCGGTGGTGAGGCAGCACCTGCAAGGTTCAAGGGATTTGATATCTGCGAGATCCGATACATCTGGAGCTCAAAATGCTATAAAAACAATCAATAACGGCTTAGCTGTTATCCGCACCATCAGAAGTCCGAAGGCCACAGTGCACCTCTCCTATACCATGACCCAGTGCTTATTCTCTGCCTGTCAGCCTAAATACGCTCCACATAGGCTTCCCTTCCAGAAGTCTGTATATCTTTGCAGCTTGTTTTTATTTATAAAATACAACAGAAAATCTTTAAAAAAAAAAAAAAACCCACTCGTGTTCAGGGTTAGGATCATCGAAGTTCTGAAACCAGCCGAAGAAGGACAGAGCAGAAACCTGGCTTCACTCTGGATGGAGTGCAGGGTGTATGCACACTAACACAGCATATTCCTCAAGGTTGCAGAAAGAAGCCAGACTGTCCAGAAAAAAAACATATTAAACTCAGAGCTGGGCCAGAACTTGTAAGCAGGAGCCTGGAGTAACAAGCAAATATGTTATCTGGACCACCACAGTGTCCTGTGTCAACAGAAACTAGCTAACAGGGTTACCATGGTGCATCAATCAACAATTTTCCCTCAGCTTCATTCATTTGGTGTTTTATTTATGCCATGACAGCTAAAAAAAAAAAAAAGAGTAATCCTGCATCGCCTCTTTGCTTCATCACCATTCTGAAAATCACGGCCTAGCAGGACTAGAATGGGAATAAGGCTCCGAATGCTGACGACAGTCTTTACATACAAAATCGACCTGTCACATCTTCCAGAACCTGAAAAAACGTCTTTAAACAAAGAACATGCAGACACTCGGCAGCTGGGAAATACTTTGAAGGTCCCATCCTGTTCCCAAAAGCCTGAATCATTCTAATCCATCGCCATCACTTCTCACAACTAGAGTGAGTGGCAGCTGGCAGGTCTGAGATAAACTTGCCCAAGAACGTTTCAAAACTCTTCACACACACCTTCACACCGACACACACACACTCACACCCACACACACATACACACTCTCTCTCATTCTCAAAAAAAATGAATCTGTCCTGCAAGGCTAAGCACGATCAGTCTATACTGATCTAAAACACAGTTAGAAGCTTCACAGTCCCCTAAAATGATGTGCCCACTGAGTGCTGTCACCCAAGATGCGTGTTTTTATTATACTTCAACCAATTCTGCAAAAAAAGAAAAAAACTTCTAAAATTGTATTTAGCTTAATTTCTAGCTGTTTTACATGATCAGTGGAAAACCTTGGCTACACATTTGTGAAGTGTCATTTTTCCCCCTGGAACCTGTTAACAGACCACCACCAAAGGCAACATCTGAGAAGGAGAATATTTTCTTTATAGACATAGCGCATGGCGCATGTTAATGCATCGTAGATGTTAAGGCATCAAACTGCAAACTAACTATCGTCCTGTTATATATATGGGTGTATGTGTTAGGAGTGTAATGGTACATGTATTTGTACCGGTTCTGTAAGCATTTGCACCAAACCGTGACTTCAAAACCGAGGTATGTACCGAACCGTGATTTTTGTGTACTGTTACATCGCTAGTGTGTGTGTATGTGTGTTCACATATATTATACATGCATTGTGAAAAATTAACTTACAAAAAAAACTAATAAGATCCAATATATTATATTATATTATATTATATTATATTTAGTGCTGTCAAACGATTAAAAATTTTAATCAGATTAATCACAGGGTTGCTGTGGATTAATTTCGATTAATCACGATTAAATATCATAAATTTTTAATCTATATTAGTCGCATTTAAGGTACCTCAGTTTAAATGGTCTTTATCTTCGTTTACTTACAATTAGCCCAAACTACCGTAAATCCGA
>JAODKC010000130.1:3514693-3578348 GCA_026777985.1 Mormyrops attenuatus | reverse complement strand
AGAGACATTTCAGGGATTTTGAGTCATTCTGCACTGCAGATGGGTTAATTGCGTTAAAAATTTTAATCAGATTAATCGTGATGATGGATTAATCTGCGTTAGCGCATTAATTTTGACAGCCCTAATTATATTATATTATATTATATTATGCACTGGAATAGGCTCCAGATACTATGCTCAACAATTTCAATCACTGGATATTAAAGTTACAAAAAAACATTCAACAGGATATCAATGACAACTATTGACATATGAAATGGAGACATAATTAAAAGAGATCAGAAGAGGAAACATGAAATGTAATAGAAATCTAATTTCCAGATCTCCTGGGACGGAGTCAAAGTGACTTTTCCCGAAGGACATGAAGAGTCCTTGAGCTGCATTACTAAGTGCTACTGAAGCAATAGCACTGTAAACATTTGTATTAAAAAAGATTTTATATCTGGATGATGCTGAAAGCGAAACATCCGTTTTCAAAGTTCAGAGTTTGGAGATGACTTCTTTTTCTTCCTGTTTTCCTCCGAGATGGGTTCCATAAGAATGACTCACAATACTTACAGAATTGTCATCAATGGCATGTCGTTACTGGCGGAAATGTCAGGCAACTTGAAACCAAGTGTCTTTGATCCCAGCGCTATTGTTAAGCAACTCTTTGCTTAACCAAGGTGAAGTTGGTCGGTTAATCTTAAATATGAGATACTTACCACTTTATATCACTTCCCGTCAGGTATATATGGGCATCTGGGCATCATATAGTGGATACATTCCAGGCTATACTTTGTTTCATTTAATTTATCTGAAACTGGTAATATAAGTAAATAAATGTGAATGTTCTTAAGTCTCAAGCTATGCTGACCTACTGTGTCCTTTGTGGATCTTCTCCTGATGTCATAGCATCTGCCTTCCAACCTCAACATGGAAAAATTGCTTTGACATCACAGATACTTTCTTCTAGGTAATGAAGAAATGAGGTTTCCAACCTCACAGGGGGTGGTATTACCATACACTCTCAAGCCATGACCGGCTTTAACATGCTTCCTGTTGGTTACTTTATTGATTCGCATCACGTCCCCCAGGATTAGACTGGTTAGTCATTAAGAATGCACAGGAATCACATCCTGAATGGGTTTTGAAACCTTGCTTATCTCATCACTGGTCCTCCAGACCAGCCCTCTGTATGTCCCAAGGCCAATAGGCTCCCAAGTAGTGGACCATCTTGGGTTTCATCAATACCAGACATCCAATGAGACCTAATGGTGTGCTGTTCATCTTGTTATTCATATTGCTTCCACGGACAGAAGTCTCTCCTTCAGCAAAAACAATGGGCTCCTTTTAGGGCAGCAAACACTAAAGAGATCTGGGACCTCAGCATCTCCTACCTTTTGGCTTCATTGGGTTTAATGCTCTGCCTGCTCTACTTTTATAACATCAGGCCACAAACACAGGGTTTTCAGAGAATAACTCGCTGAGCACCATGTCTTCTTACCTACAGCATCTATAACCTGGAGAACAACAAGCTGCTATGGTTTTATTTTACATGTCATAAAATACACAAATGCATTTTCAAGTAGATAACTCACCATGGCAAATATATTCGGCATTGCAAAAAAGCAGTGTATTTATCTTGTACATTTTTTAAAGCCTACCATTATGTGTTATAAACTGGCCGGTGAATTAGCCTGAAATTGGCTTATAAATTACAAATGGCAGAACTGGTGTCGGAACTTGGTGCCCAAAGCAATTAAGTATATTGCATATTTACACCCACAAAAAGGCCTTCTATCTGTTTTGAGTAGTGAAAATCTGTATTAGAGGTCAAATTTCACCAGAGTAAGGCCCGTGAAACAAATTGCGGGCATTTTAGCTGCATTAAAACACTGGATTTCAGACCCACAAGGCTCTGGGCGTCATAGCAGTGGAGATGCACCCTGAATTCTGACCATAGCCTTGAGTTACTGGTTACATTTGCTCCTTCTAGAGTTTATCCACCAGCTATTATTTAATTAAAATACACTGAACCTTCACCAAGCCAGGACTTTGGCCTCGCATCCATAATGGGGGAAAAAAGGCATTTGGATTTATATACGACCAGTATCTATAAAGAAAAGAACCTTACCTTCGCACTTTTCAAGTATCTGAACGGTTTCGCCGATCTCTAGAGTGAGGCCCTGAGACACGGAGCCCCGGAAGTTACAGATCACTGTGAAGAAAGAGAGATGGAGGCGTTAAAGAATGAAAGCAGCAGCAATATGCAGCACTTCTAGCGCTGCGTTTCTAAAGCTGACCTGGGCTGGCAAAGAATGAATGAAATGACCCTGAAATGCAATTCTACAAGTAATGCATAATTCAACCTTTTTACAGAAATTTAAAACCACTGATAACTGCTCTGGTTCAAAGTGTTAATTTTATATACATATATATATGTAATTAAATCTTTTACGCTTTTTAAAAATACAGGTAGTTCTCCACTTTACGAGGTAATTCATTCCAAATTATCACTCGTTAATGGAGAACTCGTAAAGCAAAAGGTATCAACCCTTCGAAATGTTACAAAAATGATCACTTTGGTTTCAGCCAAAAAATTACCACCATAATTTTTTTTGTCAAATAAACAAAGGAAATGCAAAGTATTATTATAATTAACATTCAATCAAAAATATATGAACTTTATACAAAAAATCCTAGGAGGAAAACAAAGAGTACTAAAAGTGTAACATTCCCAGTCAGTTTTGGTCACTTTGAATTTCAGCAGATGGGGGGGGGGGGGGTCTTTTTCTTCATGTATCCCCTTCCGAGTTGGTGTTTCTGAGATTGCTCAGAATCTGTACATAAAATGAACCTGGTGTATTAAGGGGGTCATGAAACAAACTGGTACAAATCGGACATGATTGTAAAATATGCTATGCTGCAAATACGCAGACGTGCAAGGTACAAATCGGACATGCACAGCCAAATATCTCACAAAGCATTATCAAAAAGTTAACTGATGTTGAACCATGGACCGCGTTATTGGGCAGCACTAATTTTTTTTAAATTGTGAAAAATATTTTTTTTTTGCGGCATAAAATTCTCATAAAGGCATGAACTCGTAAATCGGGAGCTCGGACAGCGAGAACTAAGCCTACTTGTATATATTTTATAATTTTTTTTTGTAATTCTAAATAGTCAAACGCTATATTATTATAACATTCTAAATATCAGTTACAAACTGCATCAGTTGTACACATTGTACACAATTGGAGAAGCAAAGATTTTTCTAAGGATAATAATGTTTAAGTCAAATGTTTATAATTAGCAATTAACTGTATTGAGCAATTTTTAACCATGCTGATGATAAAGAAATTAATTTGCCATCTGTTACTATGAAACTATGAATATCGGAAATTATATTTACCCAAGCTGATAAAATTACAGGTATCTACAAGTGCTCGTTTGACTAATAACAAAATTGCTAATATCAATAACCATTAAAACTACTCATAATTTCCTTGCAGATGGCTGCAAAAAAACTCAAATTATGAGTAATGGTAATTTAATTAAAATGAATAGTAAGTAATTTTAGGATTTTAAAACCTAGGCATCTTCAACTAGTAGAAAAAACACATCAACAACATCACAACAGGAACTGCTACATTTCAGCTTTGGAGAAATAAACATTGAGACCACATTCCGTAGCACTAAAATGTCTACAGCTAGTTACAAATGTTATCACATGCCTGAGGAGATGATCTACAGCAAATGGGAGATCTCGGCAGAACATTAGCAGGCTCATAACACTTGGGGAGCAACATGGTCACATCCTTTTCAACATGGCAAGACATCTGAGAGGAAACCACCACAGACATACTTCAACTTGGATCATTTCAGTGTTATCAGCAGCTGTGGAATGAGCTACTTGTGGAGACAGCGAGATCTTCCAATTGGTATTAAATCACAGAGACTATGAATACAGCAAGTATGTCCTCAATGCACTGAATCCTCTGTTTTTAATAACTCTGACTGCATTAAACAATATTTACAGAGATTGGTACAGAGTTTGCTTCATAACTCCTTTTAGGCACAGCGACCATCAAGTTAACTCCTTGCTCTATGGAAAATTACACGCAAGCAGAGAGCGGGTCAGGTCAAGTTGGGGAGCATGCACTGGTACAGCGTGTTACCGCACACACTACATGAAAAAACACCTTGAGATCCCGTTTAGCAACCACACCAGACCAATACACGGTTCAGTCCCACCCTCCAGAGATGGCCGTCTATCTGCCACAGCCAGGTGTTATGTGGCCGTCTCCTTGGCCTGGTCCAGCCGCTTGGGTCCTCAGCAATGAGGATCCTGCGAGCCGGATCATCTTCGGGAAATTGTACCACATGGCCGTAGTGCTATAACTGACGCTCCCTCACAATGCAGGTAACGTGCCTCATTCGGGACTCCCTGAAAAAAACGCTTGTTCGACACAAAGTCAACTAAACGGTATCCAAGAATTCTCTAAAGAGACACAGTACCAAAGGAGTCCAATCTTCATCTCAGGTCACTGAATAACGTCCATGTCTTGCAGCCATACGGAAAAACCCAGGACTCTAAAGACTTGGACCTTTGTCCTCTTGCAAAGATATCGGGAGCACCACACACCCCTTTCCAGCGGCCTCAGGACCCCCCATGCTCTCCCAATCTGTCTACTGACTTCACAGGAAGAGTCACCGGAGATGTGAATGTTGCTTCTCTTCTCACTTCTCAAGCAGAGAGCACTGGATCACAAGACTCCAATGTAACATATGCTAAACGCAACTTAAGGAAGTATCAAGGGAACATTCATCCCCAGGGGACAATGAAGCAAAGAGTGAAGGAAAAGGTGGTGGTGAAGTTGGCTGCTTTTTAAGTATCATGTTTGCGGTGAGAACCCAGGGACACAGTATTTTTAATTGTTTTCAAACCAAACTTTGATACTGAAGACTCACCCCCGTGGAACAAACCCGGCCTGACAGGGTCAGATATGTCAAATTTTTGCACTGTTACTGTCATTTATTGGTACTAGAAAATGTATTTTTACTATTTAAATGTGTGTGTTATACTATTGTAAACCAGAAATTTCCTTCAAGATTAATGAAGAATCTGTCGGTCTGTCTATCTGTCAATAATACAGTGTGGCTACATTTGTAGTGTGTCCTGCCAACAGAGAACTTTAAATCAGAGTCTGAATTTGACTCTGAGGGCTGGCAGCTGGCACAGGCCATACAACTGAATCCTAAGGACTGTCCTCTTTTGGCACAACTCACAATCCCCTTATTCACTTCCCTGGCTGTCAATTTAAAAAAAAAAAATCTGACTGAAGCAGCGCCTATAAACTATTTTAGAAGCTTAATTCATGTAGTTCTGTGAAATGGCATATGTTTACACTGGCCATGTGTGGCAATCCCATACAGTAAGACTCAGACTCTGTGCTTGGCCATCCAGTAGAGTCAATGGCACTGTTTGTCCATTACTACCTGCTTGGGAAGGAAAAAAAAAGTTTGTGCTGTTACTAGGCAACGTGTTTGCTACGGCAGAATATGTCTGAGTTCCCAGAATTCTGTTTCCTTTTGAACATGAGCGGTCTACCTGACATAATAGCGGAGCTGTCGACATAAGTAGCAAATAAAAGCTTAAAGCCGTTTGTTTATGTCTCACACTAATCCAAGCTTTAAAATAACTGCTTCTTGTCAAAATGTATTTATAACTATTAATTTGGAAAATTATTTCACATGGCTGCCAGCTTTGGCTCAGACAACAGAGGGGTTGAGCATTGTTAAAGATAATGCATGTGGAAAGAATGCCTTTTAACTGAAAGAATACAACCATTTTGCTTCATAAAGGCTTGTATTCAATATCATATAACATACAACATCCATCCAGCTCCTAACCACCTATCCAGTTCAGGGTCACTGACTCCAGGGAGTCTATCCCAGGAAGCACAAGACAGCAGAAATTCTGGATGGGATACCAGTCAATTGCAGTAACCTTCAAAATTCAAACATAAACCACTCTTTATGCCTAGAAAAATCAGAACACAGCTACTGAAGCTGGAAATGTCAACAATATTTGACCTGCACCCAGACAAAGCCTTATCTTTGAGGGGAAAAAAGGTTGATATTTTTCCTGGTTTGCATAGCACTCTATAAAGAGAGGTTAACTGGCAAAAGTGGGCAACTTAGGTTTTATCAGTAATAATGATCCTCAGCATAAAAAAATCAGCATTTGTAAATATAGGGAGGAAGTAACAACACTGAATAGCCACCTTTATTCAAATCTTCACTTTGAATAATCTCACAGGTAACTCGTCGGCACGCACACAAGCAGGCTGTGTGGGTTTTCACTGTTGCTAGGTTACTAAAGCACTAAACTTCATCTACCTCTGCTAAATATCTGGCGAACAATCACACGTTAGCGTAAGAGACCTCTCAGAGTGACACAGAATTCCCGACGTGTGTCACTTTTGCTTCCCTTTCGGGGAACCTCACGATCATGCCCCATCACGAAATCGACATGAGGTGCCCCTTTGTGGCATGCTGTTTTGCTCACTCAGATTGTGACTGGAACAATCTTCCACACACACACCGGTATCGTGGCACAGAACAGCACAATAGACAATGCTCTGACTGTCCACCACCCAAACACGTGGGATGAGCTTGATGACATTTAACTTCAATGACAGCTCAGTTCACCCGGCCTTGTTCCAATTACAGAAGCAGATGTTTTTAGTTATGTTTGTCCCTGGCTCCACCCCCTACAAATAAACCAAACCAAGTGTAAAACCAGTATGAGCAGAAAGCCAGATTTTGATTAGTTTTAATCCTTGCACACCTGATTGGTGTATCTTTTTTCTGCCATTAGTTTTCATTGTCATGCTTCATCCCAATCACTGTTACCCATCCATCTTCCAACAGCTTAACCTGGTCATGGATGATGAGCAGCCAGTAGCCTCTCCCAGAAACACAGGCCACACAGAAGGGATACACCTCAGATGGGAGGCCAGTCTATCACCAGGCCCATACACATACTCCCACACACAATCACATACCATGGGCAATTTAGAGACACTAATTAGCCTAACTGTCTGTCTTTGGACTGCGGGAGGAAAACAACAAATGACACGAGGAGAACTCCAAACACCCAGCAGAGGCAATTCTCATTACCCCTGAAATAGAAATCCTTTTCTCAAATAACCCTGACATATATCATATACCCAAACAGACTCAGCTTTCTAACTCTTATCTCAGCAATTTCCTGAAATTTTTAGAATATATAACCCAGATAATGTTTTATAATGCCATATATGATTTGTGGATATTTTTGAGACTTTAGAAAAGGTTGTCGAGTACTTCACCACTTACATAATGTTTTTTTTTTTGTTATACGCCCAGCTTCAGAAGCACCTGAACGTAGTCTAAAACCATCACTTTCACTCATCATGAATCTAACGTTCTGGAACAAAAAATGGACTTTTACAAACCAGCCAATTTTCATTCTGTCCAACAGGCACCTTCACTGCTTCTCAAATTAAAATTTAAATATGTATGTTGTGCACACAGACAGCAATGATAAAGTCCGCTGTTCGTGTCCAAGGGGAATGAACGCTTCTTTTTTCTATGTTCCTTCGAAGCAGGGAAATTGTCTCCTGTTGTATTGCCCTTGTGAGCTTAGCACAACCAGCATCACAGAAACCTCTATGAATAACCTCACAGAAAAGCTTCTAAGTCCAAAGGAAAAAGCGACCCAGATGCTTAAGGCTTCCCTTACTTGGTGTATAACACATCTGGCAGATGTTACAGCCTAAACAGTAAACAGCTGCATCGACCAAAATTCAGAAAAGTCCTCTCTGAAATAAATGCCCACAACAGAAGAATTAAGACCAAAACGTACATTAAGCATGTTTTTTTGCCATAGGACCTTTAATGTGCTAAGATGAATGTGTGAATTTTACCATCATCCTAAAGGAATGTTGCCGTTTTATTTGTAAAAGCTCTTTATTACCAAACACTAGATGGCAGTATTCATAATAGCCAGAAAACAAATATTTTCTTATCTTGCAATACTAAGCCCTTTTAAATGGTTTGTTTCTTGTTACAGCAAGCATGGGCGAAAAAAATGATCATTTCAAGCTGTGGGTCATCGTGGTAGAAATACACCCAGAATGCAGAATGTTTGTGTAAAGTGTGATGTCGGTGTATGGTACAAATTTTTGTGACCTAGAAAAGCGGTGGATGGATTGGGATTTAATTATATAAAATGATATAAAAGAGCTGTTGACATGTAACCATATGTAAATGCTACATTTATATGGGAAAATGTGTCCTTCTTAGATGGAATGGAAAAGATGAGATGCGAACATCAACAAATTAATGAAGACATCACTTAGACAAAAATCACGGAATCAAAAGAAGACCCTCGATAGGGAAACACAAATTGCTAGCCGATTAATCCCTAGAGGTTAAAATTCTGATGAGGGAAACACCTTTGAGAGAGCGTGATATCAAAAAAAAAAAAACATATCACAGCATCTATAATAATTACTGAAGCAGATGTGGAAGCTTCTCTGGAAGCCTTATTAATTCTGCAAAGTCCAGATTGGGGAAACAACAGCTGTAGACCCAAAACTAAAGCACCAATGAGAAAAGCAATACAGAGGAAAACTCACTGGAGACACTTTCCATTTTAGACTACATTTAATAGCCCTTCACTGGTGGAAAACACTGCAGTGGCTCCAACAGTCTATAACCCGTGGAAAGACAAAGAAATACGAATTACAATCCCAGAAAAATGCACTAGACCTGAAACCTAGTGCTGCTTAGATGAGGACTGATCCCTATTTTAACACAATGGCTCGCGTGACCTTAATTTATGGCAAACGACATAAGAAACCTGCGGTGTCTCTGTGCTGCCACGCGATTGATGAATGAGATGAGAAAGGAAAGAGAGCAGCTGCTGAGCATCGTGTCTGGCCTGCGTCCCATTTAAAGTCAGATTTAGCCAAACACGTCACACCTTTATTTCCACATTGGGCTCAATGCCCGCTGACAAGTTAATTAATTGGAACGAGGTGTGTTTCTGAAAGGCAGAACCCAGACTTTACATCCATCAGGTGAAGTGGGACACAAATAAGGAACACTTATATACCTCGACCAGCAAGTCCTGGAATACAGAGAGATAGAGTATATCAACACTAGCTCATTTAACTTCTCTCCCAGGAATAACATTACAAAGGATGGGGGCTGGTATTTCCTCAGGCAATCCTGTCTTTCAGCACATCACTTGAGTCCTTCCATCCCCTTAGAGCTGCTTTTCTAATGGAAGAACAATCTGTAAATGAAACGATAAGATATGCATGCAAATGAGACAATTACACGTGTTCTACCAAAATGAAGCAGGTGTCACAGAGAGCCAGGACTTCATCCTTCAGTTCAGCCATAGAACCATTTGCAATAGCTGCTTATCCAATCAAGAGTTGCAGTGACTTGGAGTCAATCCCAGGAAGAGTAGGTAATGATAGCAAAGTCAGTCCATCTCAGAAAGCTAAGCACATTGCTTAAATTGTAAAAGTTGTAAATTATGCATCTCTGTTATTGATTTACTTTATTGAAGTACTGTGTTCAATATTCATCCAATTATCTACCGTAACTGCTTATCCAGTAGAGGGTCGTGGCGAGTCTAGAGTGTATCCCAGTAAGAGAACAGGGCACGAGGCAGGACACTACCTGAATAAGATGCACTTAAACAAACAATGGACAATTTAGTGTCACCAGTTCACGTGAGTGTTTTGGGACTGTGGGAAAAAACCTAGTACTGTGTAAGTACCCAGGGGAAACTTGTACAATCATTGGAGGAACACGCAGTCTCCACAAAGATCTGAGGGCTCTGTTCGATACTGCAGAATTTGCGGCATGTGTGAAATAGGAAAACGTGTTTCGGAACAGCTGTTCATGTCCACTACCTATGAAGGAGAGAGGGACTGAACTACATTATTTCAGTTCCGATCCAATTCCGATACACAGCTGCCGATACCGATACATATTCCGATACAAGAGCTTTTTACTTAAATACTTTAATATAATATTTAAAGTATACATATACATTATATATTTATTAGTAATATTTTTAAATTAGTAAATACAGATGAAAAAATGTATGCCAAAACATCTTTAATTAGTCTACTAGAAACATACATAACGTACTGTCCCACCTCGTTTGTGCATCTTGTATTAAGCTTTTTTGTAGCAATTTACAGTTTAATTTGAATATCTTCCAATAGAGTATACGCCAGTGGCGAATGCTTAAAATGCCCCACAATTTTTCTCCCACTGGCAACAGCGTCACTTACACTTAATTGCGATAGCAGCCACCCCTGTATCACAAGCTGTAACAAGTACGCAAAACAGCGCAAGCTAGCGATTCCTAAATCATACACTGCTGTTTTCATATTATTCACATAGTTGTGTGCTCATTGTTTAGTGGGATGTTCCAGTAAACGCTGCTCCCACCTCTCTTACATACGCAGCTCTGGAATAAAATTAAAAGACCACTCTATATTTTTTAAAAATCTGCATTCTTAAACACTGGCTTAATCCTGGTTCTGCTGGCAGAAGGCTACACTGCGCGGCAGGTTACTTCCAGGCTTAATGTTTCTAAGACATCAGTACACAAGAACAAAATGAAGCAGGAGACACTGGCAATGACCAACAACCAGCCAGGTAGGGGGCAGAACAACTTTATAACTCCAGAGATGACCGTCAACTTATCAAACAGTGCCCCATGAATCGGAGGATGACATAACGTGACGTTAAGTGGTGTGAAGTGCACTGCTAGGCCAGTTAGGACTGCTAGGACTCCTACAGTAGAAGCTCTTAAAGACCCATAAAGCATGGAAGAAGCCCTTCATCAATGAGATGCAGGGAAGAGCCAGGGAGGATTTCGAAGAAAAAAAATGTTTCTTTTACACAGACGCATTCCCATAAACTGAGAAATAAGGGAAACTAAAAATGCTGCTGTGGCCAATTTTTTCCAGATCTGCATTTTGCAAACTATACATCAATTAAGCAATTGGCTTTCCCATCTTTATTGCCGCTCATCAAGATCTACATCCTACCTCACCCCCTTCGATCAGAAAGTCGATGCTACCAGGTGATCTCTCCAGCATGTGAAAATAAACCTAACCCCACAGGTTTTAGTGTGAATCCTTGACGGTGGAAGAAGCCACCCAATGATTTCTGGTCAGCAGAATCCCTCTAAACCTTCAAGAAATGCCCCAAGATCAATATTTTCCAGGAACACCTCTAACTCATCCTACCACTAACATGGTCCAATTTCATCCGCTATTCCTTGACAACACTGGATACTCATGTATTTTGCTAGTATGAATTTAGTTCTCATGGTGTTTCAATTTGAACAGCTCTTCTGTTAGGTTCTATAATGTATTATATAGCTGTTTCTCCAGATTTAACTTGCACTTGTTGCTGGTCACTCACTTGTAGCCAGTCGTATTTATACCTAAGTTGGCTCCTTAATAGCTGCATGCTTGTGATGTATTACCTGCCTTGTTTGTATGTCGCTTTGGACAAAAGCTTCTACTAAATAAATGAAATGTAAATGGTATCGCAGGTTCTAAAGTACATCTGCTTATGCAGATGAAGCTTGACGGAGACAAAGCAGATAATAAAGAAAATCACAGAATAACCAAAAACATAATACAACAAGTGTTTATTCCTGTAATCAAAGGAGCTATTTCAAGACAACTCAAAATCAATAAGCGTACTACACGGCTAACAAGATGCACAGGGAACAATCATTCCTGATGCAAACCTATGACATTACAGTTAACGGACCCGGAATGACACACCTCTTTAGAGGTCAGGAAAGTGCCACTCTCATACTCCATGCTTCAAGGCTACAGTATCTTTTCTTGTTGTCTTCGCCAGCCACAGAGGGTCATATGAGATTAGAGAGGTGAGCTGTCATCGTCCACCAGAGAGCACGGGATTTGTAAAGAAAATTGAAATGTGAAAGGGCTTTAATCCCCATTCCTGGGGTAAATCAAATTTCCCCACATACCAGGCTCCGTCATCCATCATGCCCAGACGATGCTTCCTTTTCATTGGAGTGGAGTCATACTAATCAAGTTGTCAAGTATAACTGGCAGCTGAAGGTTTCAGCCAAAGTGAGTCTTGACTTTGTGCAGCTGGGTGTTTTACTGGCCAGGTCAGGTTACATAGCTCTCTAGAGTAGAATAGCAGGGCTTCTCTTGGGAGTTAGGTTAGTGGCCTTTTGGTTACAAGTCCTCTTTTCCCTTAAGGTACCTGCTGCCCCAGATGTTCATGAAAGGTATGACTACAACCACAAAGACTCTTGTGAATTAGACCAAGAAAGAAATATGTGGTTAGTGGGATAGGTGAGGTCAGCAAAGTGGCATGTGCAGAACATGGCTCTTAGCACGAACTCCAGTGGACCCTTCCCACATGCTCTACAAGTGGAACTCCAGCTGGGAGTTCTTTCCCCATTATTAAATTTGACCTAGTCTGGGCGTCCCAGTTTTAATCAAGACTCGATCCAAATGGCAACTGAAAATAAGGCAGAAAGAATTTAATTATAGGAAATTTTTTAATGGCCGCAATACACACATGCATTATGGCAGTCACTGCCCTGGAAAACTTCAGCCACAAATCACAGGATGAGGCTCTTGTGAGGTTCTCCTCTCAGAACTTTTTTTTAAAAAATATATATTAATTGTCCATCAATCACCTTCCAGCAGCTCCTCACGCGTTCCGATTGTACTATTTTATATTTAGAAGGTCTCAGTCTAGGCTGTGGGTGGGGTGGGGGTGTATAATTTTTCATGGTTGACACATCAATATAAGATCTCTGGGTACTCTCAAGGCCATTAAACATAGTATGTTACAAGATGCTTCACGCCTTTAGAGGAGCCGACCTAAGCACAACAACCCAGCCCATAAACTCTTGGCATGTCTGAACGCCAAGAAAGAATAGGTATTTTGAGCAGGGCAAAAAAAGATTGTCACAGATAAATATGCTGATTGGCAGGTCAGCAGTGTGAATAATGAATGTGCGTAGGGAGCACAGCCCAGCTAAGAGAACAGAAGTGTGATATAATATATTCTATCACTGCTCAGAACAGACCAGTAGACTGCAAAACACAAAAGCAAACACCATTTTCTGGTCAATGTTCGATGAACTGACAGCCATACAGGGAACCACTGTAAGTAAATAAGAAATCACATGGATGGAACAGGGCACATCTTTATCTTTCAAGTCTGTACAGTCAGCTTATCTGTTCATTGACAAATGCCCTTAAAGACTGCAGTTGTACAGCACAGGATTGTCATAAAGATCTACTCCAGCACGTCAGTGGTTATCACTAGCGGATTACAGGCAGCAAGACAGTAGGACTTTGCTTCTGATAAGGATTAAAAAAGGCACACTGGTCCACCAGCACAGGAAGATTCTGGAATCGACTTAAAACAGATTCTTATTCCTGTACGGTGAAGCTCAACGAGAGAACCAAACTCTCACTATAGACACAATGATAAAAAGGGTACATTACAATTTTTTTAATAAACAAACAAATTAAGTAAACAGCTAGATACTAGAGAAAGTCTTATAGAAAAACGACAGTGCTTAAGTTCATATAAAAATAATAGATTTTTTAGACAGGAAAAGCACTAATCGTATGAAATTATCAGTGTAGCCTCCCTGAAACAGCCTGTAAGAACTTTCTTACATTTTGATTAAAGGCCAGTCCAATTAAAGCTTTTCACTTCATCATATGTGCCCCTTATGAGGTTTTCAGGCACCTGCAGGTTGTCAGGTTTTGTCCAATCAGCACTAGTTATCTTGCAAGGCAGTACATGACCCATAACCAATTTTAAAAATGGAAGCAACAGAATAAGAAAGCAAAATAGAAATAAAAATATATGGACTCTGTGTGTTTGTGTGTGTAAAACACCAGTCAGTACCATTAGCAGAGAATATTCACGTCAATCCATCAGAAAAATAATACTGACAATCTGCCCAGCAACAACACAACATGTCTTGTTGTTATGTTAAGAAAACATCAAAATGCAACATTAAGAAGTACTTTGACCCAAGGACGCATATTTCAACATCCACTACATCTAGATTTGGTCAGATGTTGCTTTGCCCTCCAGATGGCAATAGCTCACATGACTACCTCTCCAGCTCACATTAACAAAATAACCGGTCCGTTACCTAGGTTACATTTTGGATGACCATCTCAAACCAGGCCACACCCAGACAATTTACATCATTAGAAAAATAATATCTCAATACCTTACATGCTGTTTGGTGCATCGTCAGTATGATATATTGCACAGGAGTACATTCCTACATGATAAAAATGGTACTATTTGGATGCGCTGAAATTAGCTTATTTCCTACATACAAAGAATGGATGATGAATTATTTGGTACCATCAGGCATCCTTCACCCTTCAGTGCACGCGTGTTTTTTCAGCTGTATGTACCATAAAGTCAATAAAATCCAAAGGAATAGACTTCAATTCATTACCCAGTATCGCAAAAATTCCAAAAATATTTAAATGTCAATACCGTTTTCTGTTTCAGACAATAGCACATGCGATTGGAGACCTATATGTACAGCTAGCTATTCGGATGATTGCTCTATTTCCGTGAAATAACTATGATACGTTCCGAAGAAAATCGTGAAGGCTTTGTAAATGTAAATGTCTTTTTTTTACAGCTTTGAGCCAGAACAATTTTTAAAACGTGTGTTTTACGTATAATGAGGAGTAAACCTTGAAAATATTTGATTGCAAACTAAGCTTTATTGATTCATTCCAATACATTTGAGGAAATGGCCTCAGATTTTAAATTTATCCGGAGCCACAAGAAGTATTATGCAGGATTAAGGAAGGATTATACTGGGAATTCTGACGGGCAGGCACCGGCATGCTGTTTTCAAGATAAAACGCAGTAGTCCAGCAGGCGCCATTTAGCAAGCGGCTCGGGTCCGCTTCCGAGCGAGCTGTGTCGCCGCGGAGCGGTAAAGAAAGTTATTTTATTCTTCACCTTCGCTACAGAGAAGCGACAAGGAGCTTATCACGGGGGCATCCTCTGTACTTGGTTTATGTCCGCCGACTGCCGCGCAGTGTTCACAGCCGCAGGACACAGCGTCGCGGCGACCTGCAGCCCACAGCGGGGATCGCAGCAATTACCGACAGCCGCCGCGTGCGCCGCTCCTGCCACGTCGCTGCGCGGGAAAACGTGCCATCTGCACGTGGCTACCTTTCTGACGTATTTCTGTAAATAATGCAACCGCAGTTTACCTGGGAATATAAATCATAGTCATCTGCGTAAATAATCATAAATAATCAGCCGCCCACCCATCCTCCAAACTGCTTATCCAGTCGTCAGAGGCCGGAAACCCAAAGCTCGAGGCAGGGGAATACCCAGTACGGGATCCCAGCCAGTCAAATAGTAATAGTAAATAATCACGTTTGTTAGAACTGTGCATGGGGCAAAAATAAAATAGGACAGGAGTTACAGATACATAAGGAAACAGCAAGTGAACTGAATTAACGGCGATAGTGTTCCACCTCCTCGTCTCCACACAGTAATCATTTCTTTCACATAAATAGCTTTTTATTTTGCGCCCACTACTACCACTATATTATTTATCCAAAAATCCAAGCTTGCTGGTTCCAAAATGCAAATCACGCTAAGTAAAGCTACCATTCACTTGTATTTTGGTGATTTTCAGCCCCATTAAAGGTGTCACTGTCTATAGATTACTGATGATATGGGTAGGTTGAAAACATATACAGGGCTGCTGTGTCTGCGGAGCCCTCATGCTCTCCCTGTGTTTTATGGGATTCTTCTGGGGATTTCCATATCCTACAGTCCAACTGGCATCTCTAAATTGTCTCTATAGTAGTGTGTGCCTTGCAATGGACTGGCACTCCAAATTTTCCCCAGCCTTGTGCCCTCTGCTTCCTGGGACAGACTCCATGTCCCCTATGACCATGGAAAACAGATGCATGAATTCATTTAAAATTCCAGCACAATAGTTGTTTAGCAAGTGCCGTGATAAAGATGTTAATCTATGTTTTTGCACTTCCCCCCTCTTGAGAATCAATACTTTTACAACCTATTAGGCATATTAATGAACAGTTTTAATTGATTTTTATTTTCTTGCATAAATCCACAGCAAGTTGATTAAACTTGTTTATTGCCAGGAAGCTTGTTTATTGTTCAATAGTTTAACTATATTTTTTTTACCATATATAAGGCCGGGTTAGGTAAGTGATTACCTGGACGTTTTTACTATTAGGTGACAGTTAAAGAACCTTGGCAGTCATCTCATCAACAATTTAAACTGTATGAAGATGTATAGAATAAATAAAGAATATCAAAAAATCACTATCAGACATTGCAAACAGTTTTCTTGCATCTGTGTAAGCAAGTATTTGGTTAATTCAGTCGAGTTATGAGATTATTAAGAGATGTTCAGTAAAAAACTCTAAATTCTAAAAAACATTCATAGTCCTAAGACAGTTTTGCAGTGATAACAATGTACAAAAATTCAAAGAGCGCAACACCAACAAAAATGTGTTGTACAAGCATGAAATCCACCATATGCCTTTTTAAATATGCATTTATTTACAAATTAATTAATTTCATATACAACCAACTATAGAGCTCTCTGGGGGAGAAACAAGTTATGTCTGACTTTTTGCACATCCCAAACACAGGAAGGAAGGCAAAGAAAGCCTCTATGAGTCTACAGCTGAGAGCTTGCCTCCAATCAGATCTGTATGAGGTAACTAAGGAGCCTGGTGCCTTTGAGTGGGCATCACTATGTTCAATTTGGTTACTATTGGCAACAGAGCCTCCACACGCCAGAGAGGCCTTAAATGCTGCAAGATTCATACATTCATCAGCCTAATAATCAAGAAAACATACAAGTAACGTATTCAGTGCAAGAGAGGGACACATCCCCTCAGTGTACCCTCTGTGCGTTTCTGCTTGAAAGATACCGATTCATCCATTTTCAATGACTACTGCCGCTAGCACGGGGTACGCATCCCCCCAAAGCCAATGGCAGTTCATCACAGAGCACTCACACTCCTAGGGAATATCAGAGTCAATATGACAGCTGAAACTGCTTATCAACGGACTGTGGAGAAGTGGTGGAAACCCAATATGAGCATGCAAAGAATAGGAAAAAAAAATGGGAATTGAAATCAATGCACCGCAGAGTCAGAGACAGATTCAAACAACGAAAGCAGAAGTCTGCGGTCATACTGGTACATGCCTAAGTCATTAGTCCACAGATAAATATATTTCACAGCTACTGAACTACTTGGGTATCTAATGTCTGCTCGGGGTCCAGCTATGAGCTTTCGTTGTGATAAAATCACCGACCTAAAAATAAGATGAGGCTGAGGCAACGCGCTCAACCGTTACCAAAATTACGCCTTTCAAAGTGTGCGACAAGCAGCTGTCATGACCTTAAGTCAGCCTCAGCCACACCGCGTCCCCAAAACCATAATTACAGTAACTTCCAAAATAAAAACAAAACCAATAAATAAATAAATATAGATCACGTTTTCCCCAAAGCACTGCTAAAATCAGTTAATCATATCAGGTTATTGACCTGGATAAATTCATTTTGAGTAAGTAAAACAGAGAAGCTCTCACAAATTAGTCTGTGTGTGTATGTGTGTGTGTGTGTGTGTGTGTGTGTGTGTGTGTGTGGAATATGTTTATATTACATTGTGGGGGACCAAATTTCCTCCACAATGCAATAAAAACCTGTTAGTTTGACGTTTTTCAGGTCCCCACAAAGATCTGTGAATGCAATCAAAAAAGTAAAAATGCCAAAGGTCTCGTATTTTGTTAGATTACTTATGGTTAAGGTTAGGGCTGGGTAGGGGTTAAAGTCGTCATGTTGGGATTAGGGCTTTTCCCAAAGGAATGAATGGAGAGTCCCCACAAAGATATAATTACAAATGTGTGTGTGTGTGTGTGTGTGTGTGTGTGCGTGTGTGTGTGTGCATGCATTCATACTGTGTATATGCTTGACGACTGTGAAGTCCATCTGTCACTAATCATTAAATTTTTTTATTTCAAAAAATAAAACCCATTAAATATATTCATAATGTTAAGTCTGACCAACTGAAAAAACTATGCAGATACAATAATGTTCATTTACAATCTCAGAACAATAAATTATTTACTTGAATGTTGCTATTCAGGCACATTCAGACAAGATCCGGAACATTACGTTTTACTTGCAAACATTTTTTCTTGGAAACCTGAAAAACCAGCATATTTACTTAGGCCCACGTATCAATTTACCATCACAACAATGCACTGGGCTTGCGTTCATATTATGCACAGAACAAAAACAACAGCGACGTACACTGTCAAACAATGGGCAAATTTTATAGGCGTCTTCTTGACTTTAAAAGGCTCAGATTTAAAATATCAGACTGCCTTAATGTGTATGTTGGTTTTTGATATATGTAGTATTTAAACATGCAACCTGATCGGACTGTGAAAAAATGTTATTCAAAGACATCCCCCCCCCAGGCAATTAATTTCAAAAAAATATAATTAGATGACGGGTGTTGTGACAAAGTAACAATGCTGGCCTTAAATAGGTCAATGACATTGATTACTGGTCTTTATAATTAGCATGAATATATACTGTTATATACTGTATATTTAGGAGATGGTATCCTAATGTTACAGGAAAAGCATCAATACACAGACACACACACAACACACACACACACAATCTCTTCTACAAAAGGGTCTGTTGACTTCTCTTTTTTCTGTGGTTTATCACTTCTAAATAATGTAACTCACAAGCAAGAATAAAACATAAAGCCAGCACTTTCTTTTAAACTACTGCAGCAGCACCAACGAACGAACAACAAAGTGCAAAAATTAGTAAGCTGGCTGTTTTTTTTTTTCTTGTAATACTCTTTCAAGCAGTTATGCTGTTTGTGCAGTAGTGTGGCGATGCAGTGGTCAGCACTTCTGCCTCACACCTCCAGGACTGAGTTCATGTCTCAGCCCTGACTCTCTGTGTATGGAGATTGCATGTTCTCCCCTTATCATCCTGGGTCCCCCCCCCCCCGCCCGCCACCACCACCCCAATTATCCAAAATCATGCTAAGGTTAACAGGAGTTGCCAGATTGTTTGTAGGTGTGTGTGTGTGTTTCTGTGTTCTGGGTTATTTCCCTGCCTTGCACCCATAGTTCTCAGGTTAGGCTGCAGGGTTTCCGCAGCATACAGTAGGACAAGCAGGTACAGAAAATAGGTGCTTTTAGTGTAGCGCAAAACTTGTAACTTCTGATTACATGTTTTTGTGCTGCTTTTTAAATTTTATTTGTCGTATTACATTTACTTTTGAACTGTCCGAATAATTTGTGGGCTGTCAATCATCAATGGGCACACATGTAGTTTTCCAGGGTTTCCTCATTCGTACCTAGTTTGTATATCCCAGTAGAAAAGAAACCCGATTCACTTCATTAATGTTTAAGGGTGGCCATAGCCTGACAGTTTTAATGCAGTTATTTGTAAGAGTAGCAATACATAGTAACATTTTAACAGCTATGACCATAATGAAGCATTTGGAAGGTCTGAAATTACCAGCCGATCTATTTTTAAAACCCTGATCGATTTCTTTTTCTATCCGATTGTGTCTCTTTTCCTCTCTAGAGATTCCCAGCTTCCTCTATTTTTCTGATCAGCGCTTGTCACTATACACACGTTTGTCACTACGCACACACTTGTCACTATACACACGCTTGTCACTACACACACACGCTTGTCATTACACAGGTGTGAACATTTCAGACTGTGGTGATGCTTTTGGAAAATTTTCTCCGAGTCCACCAAAATGCAGTCGGTGTGGGCCCCATGAACATTTTCCTTCATAGGTCTCAAATAGCAACTTATGAATAATTAATATATATTTTAAAAAAAACATTTAATATGCGCTGAATAACTATCATGTGATACCAGGGGCAAAAAAAACAAGAACTACAAAATATGCATTGTTAATATTTAATTAGCTATAAATATAAGTCAACAGAGACAAGGTATAATGAATATGCAAAAGGGTACATCCTGTCTTTCAAACTGAATGCCATCATGCCACAACAAAAGTCATGCATTCAGAAGCTTCTCTTCTGGAAATCTTTCAAATTTCTAAATGGCAAAATAAAAAAAGTAAAGAACTAGAAATACAGCAAAAGTCGCTTTTGGTAGATTTATCAACAATGAAATGTGCTCAACAATTGTGAGTGTAGATAGCAGAGCATTTCCTGCTTTGTGTCTTTATATCGTAGCTGCAACTAAAGGCAAACTAAATGCATCGTCATGCTGACAAACGAACCCTGGTAAATCAGCCCCAGTGGGCGACTCCGTACCAAACCGCCACAAAATGCTCAGTGACTTCTGGCAACACATGCAAATAATTGTGATTAAACCCATCCATCCATCCATTCAGCCATCCATCCATTTTCTGAAATCACTTGTCTTACTCAGGCTCACGGGGGGTCAGGAGCCTATCTTGGAGGCTAAGGGCGCAAGGCAGGGAACAACCTAGGATGGGGTGCCAACCCATCACAAGGTACACTCACAAACCCTTCACTGACACATGCACGCCTACGGGCAATTTGGCAAGTCCAATTAACCTCAGCATGTTTTTGGACTGTGGGGGGGAAGGTACCCGGAGGAAACTGATTCAGCTTCATTTTCTATATTCTACAATAAGTACTAGAATTTGAAGATGCAGGGGATGTTTATGAAGCAGGGTCTGAAATTCAGCAGATGGAGAGGCAAATATCTTCAGGGTTTTTGACCTTTTGCACATCTTCCAGGAGCACAATGAGCTCAGGAAGTACAGGACACAAGCCTGGAGGAGATGTCAGTCTCCCAACCACAAACTACGGAAAATTTTGAGGCACCGATTCACATAACTACATGTTTTTGTACTATGGTTAGGTGTCCCTTAAATTGCCAATGGACTGTAAAGACATCAAGAGCAGCTGGCAGTCATTGGTGCAAGCACAGGGACAGACCGAATACTCCAGAAACACACAGAGCCACAGGCGGGATTCAAGACCCCATCAGGCTGCAGTTTCAGCAACAGTTCAGTCAGCAGAATTCATTTTTGATTTTTTTTTTCAAATGAGATACTTTGATTGCCATATGTACAGCGTACTCTGGAATTCAGTGTTTTCACAAACCATTTCTTGCACTCCAAGAGAGCATTGGGGTCAGAGTACTGGGTCATCCAGTGCCCCTGGAAGCAGGTGAAGTTAAGGGTCTTGCTCAAGGCCCCAACGGTGACATGATTACTTTGCCGGCTACAGGATTCAAACCCACCACCATCTGGACACAGATCCCCGAGCCACTGGGCTACACACCACCCAATAATAAACCCTGATAAACTACATCTTCTGATTGCAGTATTGCCAGTTTTGTCATCTGATGATAACTGTGTAGTTTTCTTACTTATTCAAAGACCAGCATGCATAAGGCGTAAACTGCATGTATAATTAAGCACCACCTGGACCAATTAGGGTACAGCAGAAAGTTGAAATTAATATTGGCTCTATGTAGATTATAAGAATTTTAAAGCCTTGTTTTGATGCGATAGATATGAGGAGTTTTTGGACCTTGGTTTAATGCGCTAAGCACTGTTCTCTTGTCTCCCAGCCCTTTCTCTGCCATGTGATGACAAAGGGACACTGTCTTTTAAGTTGTACCCTTAATCCAAGGAAGGGGTCCTACACTGACACACCTCTGCAAGGTCCTCCACAGCCAATTACCAGAGCTGCCCTCCACTCTGCCCGTCGCCAAGGGAGCGAGGGCCTTCTGCGGAAAAGCCTGAAATTTTCCTTTGGTGCATTTCCTTTTGCTTCCCATTTAACACTCAGGGCTGGCAAGTGTTCAGTAGGGGAGTGAATGCTGTGGTAGTTATGTAATGGGAATTATATGGCGGTACAAAAAAATAAGGGTTTAGTGCGGCACAGTCCAGGGATCGAGGGTGGATCAGACGAGTCGCGTTTGCATAGTGTATATGTAGCTCTGCCCTCTTTGGCCACCTTGTTAGTAATCCCAGTACAGCACTTCCCCTCGAAACTATTTTAACATTCATCGAGTAAAAATGGCCCCCTTCATGCGGGCTGTGCACGACATGACCGGGAACAGACCCCACAGTGGCGGCTCTTTCTTTGGGCTGATTATGCAATTGGCTGATGCACAAAAGCCTCGGGGCAATATGTTTTGCATGACAATGACTCGTTTCTTGATAAAGATGAACTGCCATTTCAATGGGGGTAGCACGTGACAGTGGGGGAGGGGAGACGTAAATCTCTACAGCAGGCCATTCGGTGGGAGAGGTTCATTAAGAATTCCAGGTGAGAATGACAAAACACCTCATTATACAACATGCTTCTTCAAGTGTCGCCGTAGGCCGCTAGTTCAGGATGTGTTCAAACCCGTGGGGGTGGGCTTCCGGAATGTGCCGCGTGAGCATTCCCGCATCAGCGAGGCTATTGTGCTGCTGCTCCCCGGCTCATTTTTTCTGCTGGCAACCGTAAGAGCCGGAACAGTCGACTGAAAGCCAAAAACTGTATGCCGATGAACACAACAAATAAATATCTGCATTATTTATTTGTAATCATTTCAACATCGATAGAGGAAAGAAAAACACTGTTTAGCACTGCCAGGCAACAAACCAAAGACAACTCTTGCATATGCTTGTTCATTTAAACAAACTTAATGCTGACCAAGTGAGTTTATTGACCCCCAACAAAGCTAGCTTTATCCTACGACCAAATAGGGGGTGTCATCCCTGCTGCATGGACCATAGGAAAGGAAGGCAGGCACATCACAGAGACCGGCACCAGGCAGCCAATCAGAGAGCACGGTCCACAAAGGGGAAGCCAATCACGTGACACGGCACCAGGTGGAGTGGCACAAGCTGTGCCAGGGCTCCATTACAGAGGACAAGGCACTTTCTTCAGCAGTCATGTGCAGATAGTCGGTATAGACGAGGACTCTGCACAGTCTGGGCCGTCACAAGCTGGTCCTTTCTCGCTTTCCTCTAGTCCTTAGGGCATCAACAAATTTATCACCACAGTCATGAGATCAGGGATAGACTTCTGAGTAGAATGAAAGCTACTCGGTTACTCATAAGAAAAATTATAAAACATCCATCCAAGCCTCCCTCTTCCAAACCACTTATTCAATTCAAGACTAAAGTAAATAATTAAATATGTAATTTATAAAACATTTGCAATTCAGTAGCATTTAGTATTAATGGGAAAACTGCCATATAGTTGCTAAAATCCATCCATTCATCCATCCATTTTCTGAACCACTTGTCCTATTAAGTGTTGCGGGGGGTCCTGAGCCTATCCCAGAGGGCTTACTAACATCTAATTTGGAAAATGGATAAGGCACTAGCCTCCCACACCAGGGATTGTGGGTTAGTATCCCATCGAGGGGGCAACTGCATTTGGGGGCAGTGTAAGACTCAAAGGACTCTGAAGGTGACCGTTTCCAACTCCGTGGATGGCTGAGTGATTTCTCTATTGGGCTCCCTAGCAAGGCCCTTAACTGCCAATTACTCCTGGGACTGGCTGATCCTTCCTGCTCGTAAATGCCTGTCACTTTAGATAAAAGTGTCTGCTAAATAAAAAATGTAAAAATAAACACCCATAAACTATTCTGCCAGCTGGTTGCTTTTCTGAAGGTGTCAGCACTATCCTCCTAGCATGCTGTGATTAGGCTTTATGTATGTAGACATTTGATCAACAGATTTATCTCCAGGTACAAGCTTGTCCAGATTATGGTTAGCTGCTACTTTGGATGCCCAGTCTACAGAGAAGAAAATAAATGAGGAATGACACAAAGTCTTAAACAAAATAAATATGATTCATTTCTTTGGGGGAACGGCTCGGATCAGAAAACAATGCAGCTGATTTACACAACAGACAATATAAACCAAGAGCAGATAGAGGATGATAAGATGCCTTATAACAGAGTAAATATGACTCATTCTTTACTGGGAAGGGCTTGGATTTGCAGGAAAACAGACTGAGGTCATAAGCTGCTACATCTTCACTGGACTCAGAAATGAAATACTTCTCGTTTGTTAAAATTTTCCATACGCAAAAAAATCTGCCATATTGCTGCTTACTGGCTGTACATATGTTGTTCGGAGGGAAATCTAAATAGCACAGCTATGTTGCCTACTCCCAAATACCACATTCAACAATCTACCAAACAGGGTTATATTAATATATACCAAATACCAATACAGTATATACCAAATACCAAACTGGCTAGTTAAAAAAAAATGTATGAAGAACTGTCACGTTTGCAAAATCCTTCCTGCCAGGCTAAATCAGTCAATCATTTTCCTCTCCCATGTATTCATCCATCCATTTTCTGAAACTACTGAATCCCAACTGGGGTCACTGGAGCCTATCCCAGGAACAATGGGTGCAGGTGGGAACCAACCCTGGGTACACACACAGGGCCAATTTAGACCCACCAATCAACCTATCCTGCACGCTCTTAGACCATGGAAGGAAACCAAAGGTCCCAGTGAAAACCCACGTGAACACGGGGAGACCGTGCAAACTCCACACAGAAAGGACCCAGGACCAAACCCAGAACCTTCTTGCTGTGAGGCAGCATTACTAACCACTGTGCCACCACTCCACCCCCCATGCAGTCAACATTTTCCAAAACAGGGTTAAAAGAAAGGCCTTAGGAAAACCAGGATGAGTGCCTAAACTGGGAATCTATATGCAAGAGAGGAATCAAGCCTCTTCTCCCTAAAGTGATCCTAATGTAGAAACCTTTGACTTTGATAGTACTTTTTATTTCCTGCCACTTGCCATTTTTCTTCCTGATAAACTAACGTCAATGAATTCTTTTCCAGATGTTGATGGTAAGGGATGCGAAATAGAGGAAATATTTAACGCAGCAAAGATAAATGCTTTTGAGTGGTTGTTTAGAATGCATGTCCAGTTCGCTGGATGTGTAATTCTTGCTCATAAGGGTGAAAGCTAAAATATGTCCTCTGGTGAAAGGGGGCGGATTGAAAAAAGCTGACAGTTTTGCCTGCCTATCTTCTCTTCTGTATTAAGTTTCTGCTGTTTCTTAAAATTTTTGTTGATTTTCCTGCTGAGCAAAAAGATAATTTGAGCCCGAAGCAAATAATAAAAGTATAATATGCCCAAACCCACCTCCTCCCCCAGATTTCCTCTGCAGTGCTTATCATTCCGAATTCTCGTGCAGAACATTGTTCACAACTTGCTCCCAGTCTGGCATCCACGCTTGTCTCTGTGACTCCGCCTTCCGTTTGCCCAGCCAATCACACGGCTCCATGCAAAACACCATCAAGCTTTGATTAGAAGCCAACATGACACCCACTACTGGCAGTCACCAGCTCACAGGTGTCCAGCGGGTCAACAGAGCGGCCCGGTGAGATAAAATCTTTTAATTTCGCCACTTGGGAATAATGATCCTAGTGAGTAGGCAACTCAGGTGGCAGCGTAATCGTCTCTCGCCTGAATCAAAGTCACTTGAGAAAATGACTCGGTTTTCCTGTAGAGGGCTCTGTTATCCTGATATTCTTGGCCAGCAGGTCCACCTAGAGCACCCCCCCCCCCAATACAATCTGAATGCCATCATCACAGGCAGCCTCTCCAAGGCTTTGGCCACAGTTGCCACTCTCCCCTCTGCAGCGGAGGCTTTTATTGAGGTCAACAGCCGTCCCTTCCACCATGGGAGACGCGGATGTGTGGCATGAGCCAGGTGGCTCTATTCGCAGACTCGGCTCACAAGAACCAAAAAAGATGGGACGGTTCATTTTGATAGAGGCTGAATGACAGGAAGTGAAGTCTCTCCCTCTCTCGCTCTCTCTATCCCCCCACGCATGTCCCTTGTCCCCTCCCCCACCTCACGGACAAGCGTGGGACAGCGCCGAACCTTTTCCAGTCAGCCGTGAATGGAGGAGTAGAGTCCCATGCCGGCGCGGTTGGGAGGCGGTCTGCCCCGCAATCTGTCAGGCTGATCTCTCCAGCTCTACAGTCAGGGGAACACTTAATGAGGTCAGTGGCACTTATCTGCAGACACTGGGGCACAGACCGAGGACCTCCATCTCCCCTCCAGAGAGGGGGCTTTCAGCGACAATGAATCGCAGGTGGTCCCTCCTGTCTGCCTGCAAGATGACGGACCATCGCTCCGCACTCACTCCCGATGTTCAAACCGTGACTCCTGAGGAATTCTGTCTCACATATGACCACCGTTATGTCCAATTATCCTGTCCATCCTCGTCGCATCAACAATGGACTGCAGGGCAAAGACATGTCGACCACAGACAATATGTTAACACCTCCCTTATGAAGACTGACTTATGAACGACGATCTGACCTGGAACTAGCTGCGAGGGCACCGTGTTCCAATGTCCTCTCAGCTGCAGCTCCCATTTCCATTTTCCAAGCAGTAATTTGGAGAATAAATCACACCTGTGTTTCGAGTGTCAGTCAGAGGACAATTTTAAAACTGTCACCGAATCGGTGTTGTCAAGGACCAGAGATGGAGCGCCATAAATTAAATGAAAGAAAAAAAATCTGATAATTTATGGACCTGCTGTAAGATTTGGCCACCTCTGTGTTTATCGGAATAATATGCTACTGGTAGGAGAAGCTGCAGTCCCTGTAGTACATTCGAGGCCACGTTGGTCAGTTGGCCTAATTTTATTACAAGACAATAAACTTTACATAGAGTATGAATCATCCTGCAGCTGCTTAACAAAGCTTGTGGATCCAGACAGGGTTACTGATGAACGATCACTGTTGATACAAAATCTGTCATGTATTAAATAATTGAATTTGTACGTGAACTGTTTTCTTACCAGCATTAATCAGGGCTTGAAAACAGCTAACACTGGGTATGTCTGATACGTTGAAATGACTGAGAAATTTATTTCGCTTCGCTCCCTTCAGCTGGTGTCTGGTGAATGTGACTTTGATAAATACCATCCCCAGCTATGTCACTATACAAACTTGTGATGTATTATCTGCCTTGCTAGTGCATCCCTTTCGACAAAAGCGTCTGTGAAATAAATACATTTAAATGTAGTGGCTGGTTGTGAGAGACTTTATACGTTATACTGATGGGCTCATTCATATGACTCGTTCTGTCAGGACCGCTACAATTACACTGATTTCCAAACTGTCCAAAATGACAGCCAGGGAAAGAAACATGCTTGCTGAACGTATAGGTTAATCCTATTTGGCTAATACCCAATTCAGAAGTGCAGAAACCGGTATGCGAGAGACAGAAAGACAGTTAGATTTGAAGGTTTGTATTGAGGACAACTTTGAAACACTACATGTGAAATTTGTCGAAGTAAGAGTGCTCCACATATTCTTTAACATAAAGATATTCTCTCTCAGACCTGGAGGAGAGCAGCTGTCATTTAGACGTAATTATGGGGGCTTTGTCATTAATTATTTAAAGTTATAGTAACAGGTTATGGAGTCATGAAGAACCACACTCACTGGCTTCCAAGGGACTGATGAAAGGAAATAGGCGTCTAATCCCAGGCGTATAAAGGGTGTCTGGATGACCAGACGCCACCCTCAAAAATTTCCGAATGATATTTAGCAAATCCCAAGCTACATGGAATGCGAGTTCGACTGCAGGGGGGACTTTCCCTTGGGATAACATGCAATACAACATTATCAGAAAACAAGATGTTAGACACACAGACAGCTTATTTCCCCCCTGTAATCACACTGCAGCGGAAGGCACTCCTTCTTTCAGAATGGTCCAGTCAGTGCTAAGAGAAAAGCTCAGATCCCCCACAATGCCTTGCCAAAGGGGGCCTCATCAACCAGGGAAAAGGCACTTCGGCAATTAAACAATCTAAATAAGGTTAAAGGGACTCCCAGTTATGACACACAGGAGTCACAATTTTCAGCTCTACATTCTCCGTTGACCTGATTCTCTGTACTGCTGGCACTTCATCAGCCTGATGGCCACAGCACGCCTGTTTCCACTGCACCTTCCTGCTGTTTGCTAGTGGGACACTTCAAAGCACTCGAGGGTCCAGATGGCGGCCATTTGGGGGTTAACTCGACTAGTAGGTTAAGCCACAATTACACTAGCTTAATTCACTGTAATCATTCCTTTCCTAATGCTTGATAATGCAGTCGCACTAATAAACATGAAATCTGAAGGACTTTACTGTAGATATCAGTCAGAGAGGTGGTGAGACTTAGACTGACATGCATTTATTAATGCATAATCAATATATCCTGACCTGCTGCATCAAAACAACATGGCTGAAGTGGTTTAGAGCAAAGCGTGACTGAGGCCGTACTTTCCTGTCCTACTTTTGCAGGCAGACATTCGTGAGCCGGCATGTGCCCTGAAGGTGCGCCCGTTTTAAAAGACTCTAGCTGAATGTGTCACATGGCTCACACCATTACTGAGTCATTATATTTTCACCAGTTCTGTTTCTTTAAATATTGTTTAGCAGTTCTCTCATTCAATCACTTTGAATGATGTGTTTTTTTCGCAACATGCGTGATGTCTGCTCCTGGTATATCTTTAGTGTGTGATGTGCTGCTGAACAAGGGGACTGATTATGTGCCCATGCTGACGAACTTCTGGCGTGCCTCCTGTCGCACCTTGCGGCAATCTGCATCGAGGTTCTCCATGCGCAAATGTCTATGACGTCATGTGAAGTGCCTCATCAGCCGGACGAGCCGCCCCGTGCTGGCAGGTATCACGCAGTACTGAGGCCACCGCGGTTAATTCCTCCGAATCCACGCACACCCCAGGGCAAAGGGAGGGGGCCACTTCGCGATTTTGTTTTGGCAAGACGGCTTTTCGATAACATTTCCTCAGTAAAAGGATTAATTAAAAACTCCCCAGGTCAAAGCAAAGTGCTGCCACTGGGAATGGCTCAGCCCTGAGGCGCAGGCAGACTTGGCAGGCTGACCACGGGCAGCCACGTCCGTGTCTGCCACCGAAAGCTAACAGGAAATCCCCCACCGCCAACCCCGGACCAGGCCAACCGTCTGCCTCGGCCCACAACATCCACAGGAACCAGGCTTACGCTGGTACACAGCCCCCTAACCTCCGGTGGGATAACGCATCATCACTAAATAGGGCTTCTGAGTAAAAAGAGCTGCTTTATTGTTCGGATTTTTCCCACCGAGCGTGGAACTCGGGGAAAACGCATGCAGTCGCAGAGTTTCCTGCGGTGCATTTCAATGCAGCCCCCCCGCACTCCGGGTTGCAAATCCAGTGTGAAGGCCGGCGAATGAATCAGCTCCATTGACGTGCTGGACGTGCCGCTTTTCAGAAGAAAAAAAAACCTAACCAGGGAATTCTGGGAACTGACGGATGTCTCGCCATAACTCCAGGGAGTTGCGTCACTACTTTGGAGAACTTGCTCGTGCTCGAAGAGCTCAGTTCAGTTAGTGATTTTCAGCTCCTTCACAACGACGTGGACATGCACCATGGACTGTGGAACGCATCAGAATGGGGGGGGGGCTAAAGTCATGTCCACGTGTCCATTTGAAGAACTCAGATATAACATTTTATTACAAAAATATATAATTCAGACTTGTATTGGTGACATCGTATCGGTTTATAGTCATTATTTGCAGGTACTTATTTCAAGGTCGTTCATCACTGCAATCTTAATGATGCTCTAAAAGTTACACAGCCACAGGCCTGGGTGCCCCCCCTGGTCCCACAGTTCATGATATATGCCACTGTCTATACAATAAAAAGGTTCATCCCGACCTTAAAAGAGCTAACCCTAATTACTTAGCCAATGCGTTACATGCTACACTGTTCATCAGCTCATTGAAAACTAAACGTGTGTGTGTTTGTGGATTAGGTTTATATTACATTGTGGGGACCAAATGTTCACTAAAAATGCCAAAAGCCTCGTATTTTGTCTGTTTACTTGTGGTTAAGCCTAGGGCTGGGTGGGGGTTAAGGTCGCCATGTTGGGATTAGAGTTTTTCCCATAGAAATGAATGGAGAGTCCCCACAAAGATATAATTACAAACACGCGCGCATGTGTGTGTGTGTGTGTGTGTAAACAAATAAAATATTTTTTTTGCTAAATTTGATTTCAAACTATCTGCTGTTAATGTGCTAATGTGGCAGGAGATTATAGATGGCAAAAGCGCTGCATTCATGGTTAAGTCCTACCCCAAAAGCTGATAGACACAATGAGGCTCCCTCTTAGCACGAGATCTGAGGAGATAATCTCATGCTTGACGCAGCCAAAGCAAACATATCTGGAGAGGAGACACACACTACGATTGTGTCCCAGTAATCTCCGTGACTTAGACGAAGGAATAAAATTTAAATCACTGATAGGCTCATGATGAGACTAAACAAATAGGAAATAATTACAAAAACCTAATCATCAAATGTTAACTAAGCTTAAAAATGCATATAATTGATGCTTTTTTAAAACACAATATATACCTAAAAATAAAGTGTACTAAGTTGTCAAATGAGTGCAATATTTAAAAAATAACCTACATTCCATATAAACAGGAAATAACTGAACTGCAATGTTCCCATCTATGCTTATTCACACTGAGAGAGTATGGCAGAGAAAGAGGGAGTGATAGAGAGAGAGAGACGGACAGAGACACATGAGGGTGAGAGACAGAGGGACGGGGCGGACGGGGGGAGACGTCAGGTGGGGGTTGGGAGGAATAGGCAGATGGCGTTCGCACATTAACAGATTAGCGGAGAGGATAAAAATCCACGTGGCGTCACAGGCTGGGGGTTACCTTGAAAGGAACAGGTAGAGCAGGCACACCTGCTCCCGGAAAAAGGGCCGTCCCATTTGGCGGTGCCGGCAGGGGTGACGTGTCTCTCTCACGTGTGACCGCACTGACTCTAGCAGCCAAGTCGCTCTCCTGGCAAATATCCTTTCGACACAGTTGGGCCTGATATTTTTTCTCTCTCAATGGACACCACTGACTGTAAACAGTCCCGGAATGACACAGTGGGAATTCCCACAGAGCATCCGATGGCTGAGATCCTTGTGGTCAGAGGTTATGGAGATGAGATTTCGGTATTTTACCCCCCAAAATATGTGGGATTTTATATCTGTGACCAGCGGCATAGTTAGGAATGTCAACCTGGGCCCCCTCAGTGGAAGGAGATGCTGTCTAGGGCCCATACCCCCCCCCCCCCCGAAGCAATGGGTGAGTTTGAGACCTTGACCAAGATAAGTAGGTAGAAGATATTGATGGAGTGAAGAATGGGTGGGTGGATTCCTTGTTCAAATTTAAAATTTTATATGTTGATGATAACCTATATTTATAATAACATTCTAGTCTAAATATCCTTTCCATGTTTACTGTACATTTATATTTGGCAGCAAATGATGTTTGTTTTAGATTTAGATTTCTTATTTCATTAATGTATGCCTGTGTTCCCTTTTCCAGTGCTTTTATTTTTTGGAGCTTGCAGACTTTTCCAGAAAGGACCCCCCGCTGGGTCAAGGTCACACATGTCATTTTGGCTGCACTTCCACCCAAGACCCTTCAACAGAACCCATCCTCTAATCAGTTTGTACCACCAACTTCCTGCCAAAGTAACATCTCACATCTACGGCGTGATGGCTTCCTGTCCACAGGACGCAGGGGCCAATTTGCATCTTTGTAGCCTGGCTTTCGCAAGAACAAACGGGGTGCCCTTTAAAAACGACATCCCACTGGTGGAATCACATTCCGAGGAGATCATCTGAGGTCACCAAGAGCTTCAGAGCTACCACATTTTGATTTTGATTGGAGTGAGGATAGGTGTAGGGTTTAGGGCAAGTACTCCAAAGACCCCACTACCTATTTTTAGAGAAACTGTTTGGACATCATTAAAATTAAGCAAACATTAAGCAGATGAGGATGTGACAGTAGTGAGGATGTCCCTGGAACTGGGGATTTAAATCCCGAGGCCAGACTGTCACTGTCCATCACATCCCTCTATGCTAATACTGCAGCCACTCTTTCCGATACTTTAAGATCTACATGCAAATTTAATTAAAAAAAAAGAGCAGGCAAAACCCATCCAGTCTCTTTATAAGACATCCAGGATTCTAAGATTTACCAATGTGTCACTCTACTTGGTAAATCTACAGCAGACCTGAAATCTTCTGGAAATGAGGCAAGGCAGCTTGGTAATATTGCATGTGCTAATCTTTGTTTTGTCTCTCTTATTTTTCCTATAAGATGGCCAGTGTCCCTTCCTATGTGTTAAAAATCAATGCACCAAGTTTTCACTAGCATCCACTTGGGATATGTGAAATACGTGAGTGAAATAATTTACCCTCACATGCTTACTTGTGCCTTGATTTTCAAAGAGATCCTTGATGCCTCTCATTGTAGTTTTATAAATGTTAAATGTCTTTAAAAAACAACTGTGTCATACTAATGCCGTACACTAAGCTGCTTTTTGCAAGACTAAGATTATTATTTAGAGGTAGTCTACATTATTAATTACAGGGGTAAATTATTAGTAAGAAGGGTAGATGATTCATTATGGGGTACATTATTGATCAGAGGGGTACATTTACTAATGCTTTCAGATGGAGGACGTACCTAAAAATATTTTTAAAGCACCGTCAGACATTCATGATTGTCAAAGAGCAGCAATTTTCTGTGCATTTCGGTCGAGTTAAGCCTAATGTCCCAAGTTTCTCCTTGTTAGAACAGATGTGTTAATTCAGATTTTCCTGTAAGCAGCATTTCCGTTTCAGATATGAATCGTCAACAGAATATTAATACCAAAGTAAAGCCTTTTAAAAAGGGGGTAGTGTGTACCCAATCTCAACACCTGTAACCGCAGATTAGAGGGTGAATATTTACGTTTTAAATGCAGTTATTTGCTTGTTGCCCGTCTTGCCGTTGCTGGAGTGCTGTTTTTTTTGAGTGTTTTTTTACGCCGCCCGTGCGGAGGATTTAATGGAAACCCCGCATCTGCCGTCTGCGGCATTTGCTAACCCCCTTACACTCACTTTCTGCAGATTATAGTTTGACAGTTATTGCCGTGCATTGGTTTTAGGACTTGGACTGAAATGTTTTCGACTCTTTTTGCTAAAGCAGAGTCGCAATTAAGCCAGAAATGGATGGTAAAAATAAACACTGAGACTACTTTCGTCTTAATTTTTCCCTCAGTCTCCTGCTTTGTCTGTCTTTTAGTTTTTATCATTAAAAACACTGACAAATTTACATCAGTCAAAGCGCACGAACTAAGTGTTAAGGATTGTCTTTGATCAATGTTTTGCAGATTAGATACAGAGATATTTTAATACAGTCAACCGTACAGTCCAGTTTGAGCATAAAATTGTAGCACAAGAAAAATATTTTAATTAGAACATTTTAAACATTCTACCCAAAGCTTCCTGGGATAAGGTCTGGATCATTCTGGCCCTGACTGGATAACTATTTAATATGGATGGGCAAATATGCAAATTCTGTACAAATACTGAAATGGCTAAGTCATGATTTCACCACAGGGGATGAAAAATGATGAAGTTTAAACATTCTGTTTTTCTTTCATTCTAGTGAGCTTTCAGAGCTAATGTTCGCATCCCCGACAGGAATTCCACCCCATCTCTGGCCCATACGTTATGCACGCATGCATTCCTCGCGTATCCTGATCGAACCTGGACAGATACTTGCGTGTTTCTCGCCGCCTGCCAGTTAGGCTTTTCACTGACGAACAGCTCACACTTTCTACAAACTTAACTGAATACATGTCCGAACAACAAGGCAGGTTCAGGAATGCGATATTATCAAATGATTTCCAACTTTTTTCCCCACCTTAAAATGATAACAGAACCCAAAAGGTGGCACCACCAAGGGACAGCACCCCCCACAGGAGCTATCATGGCAAAGTGAGTCACTGCTGATTACAAACAAAGTTTCCTTTGATGTCGTTTATGGGAATTTCATTAATGCACCAGGACGGGGGTCGCTGGATGGGTCGGGGTCTCGAGCAGGTTGCCAATGAGCACTTCTCAAGGACACCGTTCTAAACGAGGCAAGATCCCCCTCCCCCAAAATCGGATGAGGCAGCAGGGGAGGATAGATATCTGCAGGGCCAATAACAGCAGCAGCATTCATGGGGTGGGAGGGGGGTGTGGGGAGTGATTTACAGGCACAGGGGAATCTTGTTTCACAGAGAAGTAGCTTGTTTATTTCCTGGATCTGAGGTTCATTGATGGATTCATGGTTGGGGGGGGGGCTCCACCGTGGGGCACAAAATGGCAGACAGACAGACAGACAGATGATAGATAGATAGATAGATCGATAGATAGATAGATAGATAGATAGATAGATAGATAGATAGATAGATAGATAGATGGATAGATACTCTTTCAGTCCCATATCAGGTAGCAGATTCCTGTTGTTCGGCTGAGAAGAATTGCCAGGCCCCCCTTCACATTCTTGACAAGGGCCGCTGAACAGGTAACCCCCTCCCCCAAACTCACACACACACACACCGGAAGGCTCCCGGTGCCGATGCTGATTTCCGCCTGCTGAAAGCTAAAACAGGACACCCAGTGCCAGGCAGCTGGCCTGCTGGGAGCCACCGGAGAGCAGAGGCCAGGGAGCTGAGGGGCTTCGTGCTCAGCTGGCAGATTTTAAATCCAGTCCCTTGACAAGATGGAGCTGCCCCTGAACAAACGTCAGACACACATGCCGATAATTTTCTTCATCAGCCAAGGAGTAGGCCTAAATTAAACGGTAATGCTACACTCTCCATGATTCATCCTGCGATCTGTCCTTTTTGTGTTACCATTTGCATTTTTTATAGTCTTGGTATACTGCTTCAGGCTACTTACGCAAAACAGTGAATTAGTTAATTTAACTGAAATTAATTTAACAGAGTTATACAACCCTCAGAGTTATGGAATTCCTCTGAAAATGTGAAAATATAAGTAGACAATTAGCATAAAATGCCAACAATTGCCAGAAAATGTAAGTACAGTCACACATACACATTTGTAGGGGTTAGGGGTGGAAGATCCCCACAAACATGAAAATTCATGAATAACACCCTACCCTCAAACCATAACAGTCTGTTACCTCTGACCGATAACATAAAAAGTCTACATATTACTAATTTCTATGTAAACAGTAGCGCACTTGCAGATTTTCCACTACAAAGCATATCTAGCAATTTCACCTTCTGTGTCAGAGTCATCACAATCTTCTCTCTCTTAGGAACACATTCAGAAGCACTGGGAGCACTATGTTTTGGACCCATTAATGAAAAAGCAAAATTAATGGCCTTGAAAAGTTACTGACAGACACACAGACAGCATGATGATTTTTCATGATGATGATGATTTTTATGTGATACTGATCATTTTCAATATTGTTTATATATTTCTCGCCTATGTGTTGTCTGTGACCTTCTTCGATCTTCCGGCAAACTCTAAAAATATTCACATTTGTTCACAACCAACTCACAAATAACCGAAATCGTGAATGTCAAATTTGCGAATCTGGAGCAATTGTATGCAGAGAGTTCAGTGATCAATAATGAGATATTAACAGAACAAACCAAGATCCAGAGAAAGGAGTAAGGGATCAATGGTGAAGCAGACACTCTTAGACTGTGATAGAGGATATTCACTTGGCGGTGCTCTATGAAATCCTTTATATTTGTAGCGAAGGCTCACCCTGTACAGTACACATAGTACAGGCAGAGGGCCACAGGGCTCAGAGAACGGCCACTGAACACAGGCCCATTGAGAGAGAGGCTACGAGCAACCCGGACTGAACAGGGACAGGATGAACACAATGCAAACCCTAAACCAAAAAAACAATACCAAAGCGGGTGTGAAAACCACTCTGAGATGTGGGTCATGGATGCAAGTATTCATATATATAGGTAATGTCTGGGTATAATTAGGAACTGGGTCCCGTGTTAACAGCAGGGCAGGTGGTACAGAAAGGAATGCACCGCGTTACCGCAAATTTAGGAATAGGGAATGGGGAAGTACATCTGATATTCACACAACACTCTACCAGGACAGGGCACAGCTATGCTCCATCCCAAAACATATAATAGGGGTAAACACTGTCAAGCACAAGTGTTATTTCCACCTTGCAAAAAGAAAAAAAAACATTCAAATAAACCTGAAGCAGACCATTCAGATGTTAAGCCAGCAAACAAATTGGATGTACTGATATCCAGTGTCAAACTAACATTTAAACAAGAGAGCTAATGAAGGAGTACAAGACGGCAGATCACAGCAATGAGGCCCCTGTCTGAGACAGAATCAAGATCGCTCACTGTTCTTTACACTTCCACACATAGTTTATCAACTCTATTGCGGCATCAAGCTAAATAACAATCATTAGGTACGTTTATTTCTGCCAGGACTGCCCTGAGATTTATGGGTTAGTGTGTACGAATGTGATTCATCAATTGACTGAGAGCTCACTTCGCACAAACCTGATAATCAGACATAAAGGCACCATTAAGGACATATTAATTGCAGTCACTCTGATGCTGTGGCCTTATACTGATGTGATTACGGGCCTTGTTTGTGCCGGGGATGTTCTCCATTTTTAAAATAGCACGAGTAGTTTGAAGTATCTTTATTTCATTGTAGGTTCTTTCTTGTGATATCACATCATTTGAAAAAAGGCCCTTCCTAAACTGTCACACAAAGCCCCATTAAGTGAAGGTCACTCCAAAAGTGCACAGGGGAACGTCATGAGAGAAATGAGTCGATCATGTCGTCAAACGCAGTTAGCGTCCATATAAACTCGCCCACCCAAGCGGAAGACAGCCAGGCTATTTTTACATTTGTTTTACATTTGTGGGGAGTCAAGTCACCGTACAACTTCCTGAAGTTCCGGCCCCAAACGCTTGGACCTCATAACTCTGTCAGCAACGGATGTGAAGCGTGAGGTGAGGTTGTGTGGTGAAAAAGGGAACTACGCCAGACTCTGCTCACTCACTTTGCACTGACTTAAAACAGCCTCATTTTACCCTTCCCAACAAACAGGAAGTTTACAAGAGAATGTGCATGGCCATTGGCCAGGTTTCAGGAACTCAGCGTTTTGATTGAAAAAAAATGTGTAAATAAGAGGAATATTAGCCTTCCTTCTGCAGATGGAGCCAGTGAACTTTGTTCTTCATGACTAATGTGAGGAGAGCTGACAGAAGCTGATCTGAGGGCTCGTAACAGGTGTAAGAAACAGTATTCTTCATCTACATATGACATGGAAAAATCTCCCAGAAATACTGAACCATATAACAGAAGGTAAAGTTGCACGGCCATTAACAATGCTATTTAGGTCTGGTCAATAGGGAGGGAGGCCACAGTTACATTTCAGGAAACAATTAGGTGTGGGTGTAACGAATTCTATTCTAGGTAGGAAGCAAAAGGGTAGGATGAGGACTGATGAAAGTGTGAGAGTTTTGTGGTCATCCTCTTTCTAACAACAACCCCACATCAAGATGTCACTCTGCCTGGCACAAGGCGGAAAAAAACACACAGCCAACTATTTTTATCACATTCTTCTAAATCAGTCTTATGGCTCTCGAGGGTTTTATGCACTATTTGCCAAGACAGACTCTGCTGAATGGCTTTATCCAGTCTCTTGTTTTCCACCGTTTAGAAAGAACTACAAAGGATGTGATTTTAAGAGGCCGATATTTTATATGAATTGAATAAATTAAGCCTAGTGAAACTCACAGCTTTTTAAAAAGTACTTTGATCTTTTTTGCACCTTGGATTTCTTCTGAAATTTCCATATTTTGCACCCTGAAAGGTCCCGTCCCCTCCATTTACTTGACGTGACTGGCTAAACAACGGGATTCTGGTGGAACATTTGGTTCTATATTCTGCCGTTGTTATGGCGATGTCAGGATCGCTCAGCCGGTAGTGTTGAGGCTGAGCCACGGAGTTCCACAGACACCTCAAAACACGCCTCTGTTTCACTGGTGTCGCCATAACGACGACGGAACTCGGCGTCAGAATCCCACGATGTACTGGCTCTCCAGCTGGATCGACAGTGTATTGAAGATCGACCCTCGCTCTCTGCTGGGATACAGTGAATGACTGTCAGGCAGGCTTGCAATAAAAGTGAAGCTTATCCTGCACATGCAAAAATGGGAGGGAAGAGGGGTTCCGATACATTTCCATTATTTCACAGGTTGTTCAGAAGCTTAAATCCAAAACAATACGTCTGTGCAAAGACAATGCATACAAGGTAGCTTAGGAAATATGCTGAAAACAGCTGATACGCAGGGGGCAAAAAACCTAATTCAATCTCATAGATAAAAGACAAACTTAAATGTTGGATTCCCTAACGATCCTGGTGGTCAAAGCTTTAGCTACATTTTCAGTTGCATTCTGTAGTGTTGGACACTTTGCACAAAGCTGCAGCTCTGGGCATCAGACTTCAACTGCACCAGTCAGATCAAAAGAGTTTGATGCGCCTTTTAATATTTGGCAAAAAATCTGTGCTGTCCGGAAATGCAAGGCTGCATCTGTATTTAGCATAAAGAAACTGCCCGAGACAGCATCTGTCATGCAGCATAAACCAAGTAAACAACAGTGCATTGTGCATTTTATAGTGCATGACCCCTTAAATAGGGAGTACCATAATTAGATAGACTTCAGACATTTTCAAAACATGCATTGTAACATTGCTAATTGTACATTGGACAACGGATAACTAGATTTAAACTGGGACTCGTTAATTCTTTTATAACAAGCAGCACACTAAATAATAAACATATCAGTTATTAAGGGACAGAAAAACATATAAGGTAGGTTTTCCAGCATAACATAATAAAACCCTGGACATGTACCTTATGTGGGATCCCATGGCAAATGCAGCATCTATTGTTCTGTTTGGATCCTACTGAAGACACCTTCACCATCAATCAAACAGGCTACGTTCTGGAAATGAAGCCTCCGTTCCAATGAGCATTCATATTAGAGGTGAGTATGGGGGAGAGACGCTAGTTGCTGGAAGCAGGGAAACTGAAATTGGTTTCTCTGGCCAATTACATTTGACGAAGCTGCTATCTGTCGGGTTATCTTCATGCAAGACAAAACAAGCTGAAAATGGTTAAAGCCAACAAGAAGGAGCAAAACCAAGCAGAGCATCTATAAATACTGCATGGCTGCCGAGCTCCTGATCTGCTCACCTCTCTGCGTTTCAGGTCTCTGTTGTCCTGGAGAGAATGGAGGGTCAGCCTCAGCACCATGGACAGCGAGCAAGACGCAGCAGGGATTTCTGTCACGTTGTCTTTGATAAGGCCAACGGCTGCCCCCATTTCCTGCTCTTAAATGGCCTTTAGCTCCTATTGGACAGAGTAACTTTACCCTATTGAGGGAAAATCCCATTAAAGGTAATTTGTGTTTTAGGATTCTCTGACCCAACATTTCCTAACATTCACAGGTCCAGGGAGAACCAAACACAATGGGCAAAACCAATTCAAAATTCTGAATGGGTAGGAAGCTTAACAGAGATGCAAGTGCACAACAGCACATCGGTGCCACGACGCTACACGTCTGCTGTACTGGTGAAAGCCAGCCACACAGTGCACATGCCACATTTCAGCTTTGATCCGACTGACAAAGTACGCATTTACTAAACTCAGGCCAAAATACCCTGAAGAAAAGGCGTAAATTCAAGCACGATGCATCAGTGGATGCAGCTGGGGGAGGGCAAGACAAAGGAAACCAAGAGCTCTGCAGATACCGATAGCAGCGGCTTTCCTGAAGGACCTATGAGACCGCAGAGTAAATTGCCGGGCTGTTTCCTGCACCCGGTGACTCATTAAGCCTCGCTCATTAAAAGTCAGTCAATCACCAGACAAATTATAATCCGTGAGGACCTGAGACTAATTAAAGCGTACACGGAGTGACACGCGGTCAGCTGGGCGAGATCCTCTGATAATTTCATCTGTGTGTGTATATAGGTGCATCAGCATGCGAGTGATGGCATGCATGTGACTGTATGACGGTTCACTGCTGCAAACCAACCAACCCCCCCCCCCCCCCCCAAGCCTGCATGGGTGACACATCATCTCCATCACACTGTGCTCTGCCAGCTCCATAGTTCCCGTCGCCCCAAAGTCTAGGCCTCACACTTTCAGATCTAATGGAATGTCCATCATCCTATCGATCATCGATCCAACCCATCGCTACAGAGTGTGGCCTCGTCTCACAATAAGCTCCAGTGCACAGACTCCCTGCTCTTTAATGTTTCGACATCGGCAACTTTACTCTGTTACCGCTGCATCAGGGTCGTGCGCGTCAGCGCATTTTTTCATGTTGACAGCACTCACTTGGTCTTTTAAGAAGAAATGGGATATGCAAAAACGGAAGAATTTTAATGTACAGTACAAGTGAAGCGTCACTTCATGACCCCTCACCTCATTCTGTCAAGTCAAATTAAATCGTAATCTTAAAGGCAGAGTGCTTGATTTTGAATTTAAGAGTTTGTCTCTGTGACACAGCTGGTCCTGCGCACCCCCAAAACATAAACAGACGCAGCTGGGTGGTTTTTGTCTCAACAACAACGAAAAAAATACAGAAATGAGGTAGTGAAAAGAAAATAAATACAGGTATCCATCGACTTACATCAGGGTTTCGTCCTGGAAGAGAAGACGTAAGTCAATCTGCATAAATCTCAATCATTATAGCGGAAAGATCAAATATACTGTATAACATAAGATACATTATCACACAGATTTAACTAAACATCTATAGTAGTGTATTTGTTTCAGTGTTTGCCTCACGCCGCACATGTGGTAAAATACATCTGCAATTGGGCCCTACTCAATAGGACGCAAGTCGATGAATAATTGTAATTTCAAATGGATTTATGTCCCGATTTCACTTTTAAAGTCTTCGACAGTGGGGTTTCTGATGTTTAGGTAAAAACTGAATATCAGTCAGGTTATAATGAAGAGCATTATGCTGATATTCAGCCTATTAACTCACTGTAACTGGCATCTGGTCCAAGGTTCCCCTGCCTTATAATCTGTGCTGCCCAGATCCTCATGACCCATTACTGGATAACTGTAATGATACTTACAATACAATCTTATTATCCATTGCTGCTAAAATTACTTATTGAGTCAGATGGCATTAAAGAAAAACCTTGGAAACCTTATTAAATGCTTCAATTTCATTCAGGCTCCTACAACCTCATATCCAAACTGTTACAGACCCTTCTTTACTTAAAACCCCTGATGGGTTTTCACCCAAAAGTGATACATTTTGCTTTGCTTACCAGCTCTGTCAGACTTTTTAGGCTTTTGATGCATGAGGTGTTTTCTCAACTTTCATTTTGGTTGATTGGCTATAATTATAGTCTTTTCAGAGATGTGGAAGACATAGATTTCCAAAGCCTTACGTATGGGTCATTGAGAGTGTCTTCTAAATAAGCTTTAGCTTCTAGACCTCCTCTGGAGAGTTTGTGGGCTGCGTCTTTCAGATTAACTCAAATAGATCTTCATGACTGAAGCTGTTAAGCTGTCTGCTTGCATCATAATAGTACCGTAGAGCTCCTGACAGTAATCTACTGATTAACCTAATGATTCCTACCGCTCTTCATTACACCACATAGCCATCGTTGGGTTGCCAGTTCTCAAGGAAAGTTTTCAAAATGAATATGCATCATGCGGCAATTATATGCGATTTGTTCTGGTATAATTGTCAAACACTGGATGCTCGTGAGAAGAGTGAGTCTTAGATTTCTAAATTTAATCAGCTGTCGTTAGAAGAAAAAAAGTGGTTTTCTGTTGTACTTTTGTATGTCAAAATTATGACCAAGGCTTTGATAATCTGTTTATGGCTGTTTTCCAGCCCTCTAACATTTATACGACAATAACAATAGCAGTGTAATAGCAAAGCAGTCATCAAGACTGAAAAATCGCTATGAAGTTCCTTGCTTTAGAAGAAAAAAGATATTGCTTTTATGACCACTGACAACATTAAAAGTAATTAAATTACTGTTCATATTAGCGTTGGCGATTAATACCACTTAATGTGCTCAAAGTTCTACTACATAACAATGGCGTGTCTCTTTAAGGGCTTCTCTAAAAATAGCTTCCCATTGGTCTTGACTCTGTTTAATGTATTAATTGCTCTCAGTTCTGCCATAACGAACAGCCAAAGTCACAGACCCCATATCCCTGTAACCAATTAGGATTAAATTAGGGTACATGACGGTTTAGTGTTCTACTTATTAATTTACATCTTTTTAGGTACAGGTGGGAGATTAAAAAAAAAAAAACTCCAAGCACTAAAACTCTAATACGTATTCAGGGTCTTACAGGACACAGAAGATGGTCATCAGATGCGTACCCTGCAGCTGAAATGCGATGATCAGGTTTTGCATCATGCACAAAAACACTCTGCCAATCATCCCTAGAAAAATGAACACAGTGGAAGGCTTTTTCGCTGGTTTTAATTGGCACTGCAGGGTTATTACAGTCAAAGGGAAGTTAACAGGCTCTTAGGAACATGTCTTGGGGCTGATGTTGATCAGATCTGTTCATTGAAGGGTGACCTTGGGCAAAGGCTTAGATTCTTAATCCAGCCTGCAGGCAATGAACAACAACCCCTGTGCAGGGTTTAGTACAGAAAGCACCCCTTTTCAAGAAAAATAAGGATATAATGGACACGGGGCTGTCTTATTTTTCATGCCAAACTGGCCAGACATTATACGGTAGAATACGATATTTTGACGGTATTTTCAAAAGCAACGTTATTCCAGTATTATGAAATCTTGGTGATAAAATTCACCACAGGGGGGCAGGGAGTACTGTATACTATATTTGGAGCTGAATGAAAATATCGTAGTATACTCAAAATATCACAGTATACCCAAAAACTTGCCCAAGATACCCAAGGCTAAAAAATGATTGCAGAGGTAGAAGTATTATCTTAGGGCTAGCACTTACATTGAGCAATGCAATTCTGAGGTACAGTACTTCAGTTAGACTACGCAACGTGGCGTTTCTCAGTAGATCAATACATGATGTTCCCAGTGAACACAGGGTGGTACATGTGGTGCCGGACCAAAGATTATACAACATGAAGCTGCAAAAAATTCATAAGTTTGCCTGTAGAACGGTCTGTAGCATTCATCAGCAAATCCCACTTTTTAGTCCTAAATGCTGGACAAGATGCTGAGGGGAAAATACCAGAACAGCAGCTATTCATTAAACAGGTGTTAGGAAAGTAGGACATTAACTTTAATCCAGCTTGGGATTTACTGTGTCTTGGGTTATGCTAACAACGTCTCCAAATGTCTTGCCAGGACCAGGCCTGGTGGAGTAAATGGAGTTAATCGAGTAAGTAATGAAAAACCGTTTCACCCCAACCAGTACAGAAGGAAACAAGAAATGCAGGGAAACATACAGAGTGACAGGCTCCCTTCTCAAGTGCTGACAGCAAGATTTCCTTTTTTCTTCCTATCAGACCCACAGTATAATTCATGGGCCCCACAACAAAAATAAACACGCAAAAAGAAAGTCTTCAAAAATCTTCCGCAAGTAGGAGTCACTTTGAAACAGCACCATCTACTTTCTTTGACTATGTATGGCGATATACATATGATGTTTATCCACCAGAGGAGGAGGGTTTGGTCCAAAACTGTACGGAAGTCCTCAAGTCCTAAGGAGAATATAATCTCAGGGTGTCTGACCAGGGGTGTGGCTATGGGCCCACAAGACAAATCAACTGCCACCCCCACCAGTCAACAGCTTTTACGAGCTCTGATGATGCTCCTCCCCACAGTTTGAACACCACTGCCCACACAGCACACCCAAATGCCCACCGCAGGATGGCATCTTCGTAACCCCACTGTGTCTGACCGTGTGCATTTCATTGCTGCCCCCAGACAGAGGATATGAGCTATCTTTAATGGCAGGCTATGTGCTTGGGGCAGCGCCCAGCTCTTGCTGGTGAGAACTCACGCAGCCCTGGCAGGCCCGGGGCCCTGCGCTACATTCACATCTCCCCGGCACATCACAAAGCCCCATTCATTAAGTATTGGGGTGAATAGATGTTTTCCCATCGCCTGCCAGAATCTTCCGGACTGTCTCGAGAGGCTCCACGAGTTACCTCCCAACACAGTGTTGGAATCTGAACTCCTCCAGTCCTGCACGACTCACAGCCTTGTGTTTTTGTTTTCCCTCATTTTCAACACCACCCCATTTTTCTGGCTACAGTTACAGACAGTGGTAAATTCTGTAATTTCTGATTCTACCAGAGCACACTTCCAATCAGGCCCATGAAGAATAAACGAGTGTAAAAGTAAACATATAGCAAACAAAACAAATGAAATAAACAAACGAAAGTAGCTACAACCCATCAGTTAGGATCTACAGCTAACTGTCCTCAAGTTCTTGTCCATCTTTTTGCTTATCTAACATCTGCCCTTAGCGGACAAATAGCTCTACAAAGAGCAAGTTGAGGGAGGTGTAAAGACAATTTCGCCACGGGGATTAATAAAGTGATGATGATGATTATTATTATCATTATTATCTACAGTTTAAGCTAGGCATAATAGTGAACAAAAACAACTATTACTGGCCACACACATACCTATTTTAATTTATTATTATTACATTTATTTTGTATTGCGACATTCAACAGCAGAATGGCATTACAACTAAAGGCACTAGAAAAATGGAACTTCAAAGACATTACCTCAATCAATCTCTCTGATACTAAGAGGAATAATGCCAAGACCCAAGATCCATTGGATTCCCCATTATCTAATAATAAATCATAGATTATCCTGAAACCATGCAGCCGCAACGCAGAATATGAATGATTAACTGAAACATAATCAGTGATTAGAATTTGATTTGCCACAATCCTGCTCACCAAGTCCTCCCACACAATTAAGTGCGAGTGTTCGTTAATCTTAATTTCATCCATTTATAAGTACGCCATCTATATTTGTTAACAGTATCATCATTGGGAAGACATTTTAATTGACCTCTTTTAATTAACTATTAAATAACCATTTAAATAAATTAAATGTATAGATTTAACGAGTCTAATTCCCCTTGAAATTCCAAGTATAATAATATGTGCGACTCAATAGCCAATCAGTTAATATCTAGAGGCTAGACAGAGACAGATAAGTGGTAAATAACTGTGAACATTCATCCACAATGCAGTCATTTCCACCATCAAAACGTCACATGGCCCAAGTGTCAGTTCAGCCTCCAGGAATCAAGTTAAGCCTGTAGTGAAACCCAGACAAACATGCTGGAAAAAAACAATCTCCACATCACAACTGAAATGGCTGCGGGCAATACGACTCAGGTTTTCAGATTCGGCCATGGCACTCATTATAAAATCGCAAAAAAAATAAAATTAAAAAATTAAAAATTAATCGAAACTGGAAGAATGTTTTCAAAAGCACTCACATACGCCATGGAGATCAAATCAACCTTTGGTTTTGCATATAAAGTACCCATGTCCCTGCTAAAGAGTGAAAACTGTGCATTTCCCAGACAGCCGTCTGCAGCATTTGACATTCATCTCAGTCCTTTTTGGCACTTACATCTACTAGCATTTGCAGCACCAACGAAGATTCATGCTTGCAGAGACTAATGGGGAATATGATGAAATGCAGCGTTTTAAAATACGCTTCCGTAGCGCTCACCTGGTCTACATAGCACAGATGGCATCTTCCCATTTCTACTCCAGTAATGCTGCTGGGAATTTGCTGGAAGTAATCTCTGAAGGGCACAAACTGCTCTAAACAACTTCTTACAATAACACTGCAATGATGCACCTGTGATTCATATTCTGCAGCCTGTCCTCTGTTGGAACTTTTGAAGTGATATTGATGAGATTATGTTTCTATAAAACATAAGACAGTTTGACTCAAGATGTCTCTGTAGAGCTGCAAACAGTGTGACATTCATCTTAATATGCTTATGTGGCTGGGCGCCTGTCGTGCCTCATATCAGTTAACTGGAATCCATTCAATCGTGAGCCTTTTTTAATCAGAAATGTAAAGATTTTTTTGTGTCCTATTTGTGAATTATGACAAAACCTATGAATCATTGGTTTTCAGCCTCAATTAACTCCCCTAGTCAACAATAACAATCATCATCTTAGTGAATTATAACAACATCCTGCGGTAAAATATATTGGCAAGTAGTACCATTGGTGTCGTTTTATTTTTTCTATCAAGTAAAATACACATCTGAAAAGTACCATGCAGATTACGTTAAACTTTTCTATAGTTTTATTTAATGTGCACTGGACATATAGTCAACTTAAGTAATATATTCAAGTAAACCTTTAATAATGTTAAAGATTATGTAAGTAAATGTTTATAATTACAGAGAACTATTACGTAATACAAAATGAACAAATATGTTTGTTACGTACATGTAATAATAAGAATTTTAGGTCTGATTCTTTTGACAGCTGCCAATACACACATCGTTAACGGCTCAGCATAACGCTCGATCACTTTTTTCGGACATCATTTGTGCGTTTAAGTGTAATTTTCAATTATGCTTATTTAAATTGCTGGCGTATACAGTCACTTATGTACAGGTTGACATCTTTGTGAAGCTACACAAAGGAATTCTGATTTGGAGAATAAAAGAGACATCTCAGTTCGCTTCGAGACATTTTACAACAATCACTGTCTCTGACAGCTTTTCAAACTAACTAACAAAACCTGAAAAGTGGCTAATTCCGTCGTCTGTTGGCTCCAGTCACTCATTATCAAGTCATATCACAATGTGATTTGTCATAGTCTGCAAGCGTCAACTGGGTAGCATAAAAAACATCCAATATTAACTTAAGCGATGAAAAAACACCTTGAGGGAACCGCATAGCGCCGCTATTTTAATTGTATAATAGACTTAAGAACCTGAACCAAAGTAATTAAAGATAACGCAATTTTAATTTCATAATCCGCCAGTCACTCTAAATGTACTGTTTGATATTATATAACAGTGGAGTTTACTGTTTAAGAAAATGGACATGGACGTTTTAACCCATAGGGAAAATGTTGCCATACTCGAGAGAGGTACTCTGGGTTAATTGTTCCACATGTGTCCAGATACAGGGGCAATAAACTGTAACGCGTTCCTTATCTAAGTGTAAAACGGCATCTCTCAAGGAAAACCACTAGGCCTGTATCATAGCAAACGATTTAATACATTTAAGTGAAAATCATATCAATGCAATGATGCGAGCATTTTTATTAAGTATGACGTCTATAAGCCGCAAGCAATTTTAAAACAAGCGTTTTTCCTTTTTTAACTATACTTGCACAAAACTGAGGCACAGTTGAACACAATAGACTCGATGTATCATGCTGGATCCTTAACGTGATACGAAGTATGCTAAGAAGAACAAGGATGTGAAATGTTAAAAATGTATTACATTTTACGGTATCTGAATGAGGTCATATAATACCGAAAGAAGACAGCATTATGTCTGTTGCCTGACAACAGTAACCAATGTACTTCCTATGGAATTTAAGACTCAAACGATATCTTTTAAATTAGAAATGTTATTATCCATTTGTTTCATATATGTAGTATATTTACGTAGAAGCACAAGTTTCGCAACGTGTTTGGGGGTAAGTTGTAAATCTTGTACACTAAAAAATGATTTTCCTGAAGCTATTGTATTGAAACAATCTGAATTCTGCTCTTGAAAGAACAGCAATTCGAGTAGGCTAATTGATTCAATTTCTAACTACGTTAACAACGTACGGTCAGGGTAATATGTACCCATTCAATCTCGCATAGTAGTTCATTTATATCCAACGGAAATAAAGATTTTTATTGAAAGAATAAAATAGAGAAAAAACCTTTAAATCGATTGATTTAATTGATAACGTTACTAGAAAACACCACGGAAAAAAAGATTAAAATTAAATATATTGGCTGTGCACCGATACACGTAGACTATTTAGCAGGAATCATTTGTAACGAGGCATCAAATGATATTAATATGCGTATTTCGTCGTATATCCATTTTTACTGTTTTTTTTCTTATACACATTCCTTATCGATCATAAGTTCCAGACGTATAGTCCACTGCACCTCTGTACGCTAAAGTACACGTCAAATGTACTTCATATTATTCTATGTATGTATGTACGCAGAATAATTTTAAGTATATGTATACTTAGACATCTCTTAGATATAATTAACTCACATTTAAAATATATATTTTGTATTCCTCGCTATGCACCTGTTGGAGAGGTGCGCGTTTTGACTGCCCCCTGTTGGCTGCCGAGACACTGCACCAAACAAAACGGGAGTTTTCTCACTAATCATCACTGTATTGAACACGCTGAATTGGCTATAACAGCATATAAATTGTATCGAGAGTTGACATGTACATCATCGAAAAAAAACAAAAGAACAGAAATGTGCATCTATTTCGGGATCAATCAGCGATGCAGTAATACTTTGTATTGCAGTATAAAGATAGAAATGAACAAGTGTTTAATTCTCAATAAATATTTTATTTTGGTATTAATTTGTTTCATTTATGATCTATGAGTTCTCAAAATAAAGAAAAATTCGGGGTGGGGGTTAACTACCTGAGTAGACTATAAAGAAGGCAACCAACAAGATTTTAATATTCATTACAGAAGTATGTAGATTAATGCACTTTCGGTAGATACGCTAAAATCACCGTGACTTTTTACAAAGCTAATTCCACAAAACACAGGGGAGCTGGATTGACTAATTAACTTACCGACTCCGATTTTTTCTTCTTCCGTTGGGGTCCACATGATCCTGGTAAAATTCCCAAGAAATCAAAGCTTGATTTAGTCGTTTTCATGGAAGAATATGAGTGAAAGTTGCAAAAAAAAATCGCTTAGATCCGATTTACTTACAGCACGAAAATAACACTACAATTTGAAAAAATTAAAATAAAATAAAAGTATAAAGTGATATATTATTTGGCTTTAAAAAAGAGAGAGAGAGAAAGAGGAAAAAACTGTCCGATCTTCAGAGTACCTGTCTGATATCTTGCAGGGAACAGGCAAACGTGTACAGCTAACAGTGGTCTGTTATCTGTAATCTCTGCCTATCCACTTTTGTGCGAGAATCCCCCCCCACCCCTCCAACGGTCTCAATGCAGCAGCATCTCCGACCAGGGCTAGAATGGGGACATTTATTTATTTATTTCGCCCAAACAGCATTCCCTTCTCTCCCTCTCAGTTCCTCAGAGCGGTTTCTAACTACACAAGGAGGATCCGGTCAATTGCAAAGGCAGCTTTCCTGTGCGATACCAATGTCATTTTATCATGGCGCAGTAAGAAGACGCGTGCATTTCCCCCCTGCGCTGCAGAAACGTCCCGCAGTCGAGAGTCGCGTAACTGCTACTGCTTATCGTCGGAGCCGCGGCTGCGCCATCTTTTACCCAGCTGCCGTCACATGACGCAGGTTGTCAAACAGTCGGTTCCGTAGGGCCCCGGGAGGGATCTGCGTGGTACTGCGGCTCCAAATGAGAAGTCTGCACCCGGGACCATCGTCAAAATAAACATCCGTAACGTTACGTTTAATCCGTTTACTACTACGCAACTGTAATATTATTATATGTATTAATAACAGTAGTAGTCATTGTGCTCAATAAAGTATGTATATGGATTCCAATTGAGAATTAAAATTTTTGAATGTTGTTTCGATGTGAATTTGAGACGTGTATTTCTGGGACCCGTTTGAAGTGAAATAAATTCAACCACATACGTATTAAATAAGGCATGAATGTTTTATTCCTTATCAAAATGTAAGTAGGTACGCCTATATAAAATGTAGCCTTAAAATTAAAAACTCGATTTACGATTGTAAGTTATAATTCGTATTTTCAAAAAAAAATGCAAAAATATATTTCTCACAATGTATTCCATGTAATAGGTCTGTTTATACATTCATAATTATACCTTATACCTATCTCAATAACTGGGCATGTATACTTTAACCTATTTACAAAGTACCATTTTACAAGGGAAAACGGCACTGATTTATTTGACTGAGGTCCTGGATGTGTTTGATGCAAAGAATAGCCTAAATTAAATAAGTGACTTAGGGGAATTTTCGTGCAGGAATCGGACAACCATGAGTTTCTTTGTGCAAAAACATTGCATTGGTTATTTAAAATTGCCGATCATCTCTGCGTTTCTATTTTGTTTATGTTTTGCCTCTAGTTAAAAATACTCCAAAGGGGCACACGATTTTTGACGAGGGTGATAGGCGTATTTCACAAACGTCTCCCAGACTTTTGTAAGTTAATTTAGTTTTAATACCAGGAGAAATAACGTTTCGAAATTCACAGAATATAATTTGCTGTCAATCATCCACTAGCTCATCCCACGTGCCGTTGACAACGACATTGGTTCGTTTTCGTTAAACTAGGCTTTAATTGACAGGACACACTAATCCCACCCAACAAAGACCATATATACACACACACACCCACACACACACCTCATAAAGAGATCAGACCTAGGTAATGTTTTTAAACCAAAATGATAGGGAGCAATACTTTTGCCACTATCACTAATGATACAGGCCCTGGGGAATGAGGTTGATTCTGGTATTAGAATAACCGTTTATGCCTAGCCAGCTGGCTCAGTCACTAGAACTGTTCCTTCAGGGGTGGAGGGTTCAATTCTTTCCCTGCCCTGTGATTTTTCCATGTGCTCCAGTTTCCCACTGCAGTCCAAAATGCAGAGGTGTCACTAGGCTGGGACACTGGGACAATCGGAACAAGCCACAAATGATTTGTTTAGCTCAGACCAACTATCCTCCCAGTTTGGGAACTAGGGCTAAGCTGCAGATGTTTTAAGATCCTGGCAGCAGTACTATCAAAATCTGTGAATTACCCAGAGTGTGACAGAGTATGTATGCACATGCTTTGATGTACTGACATCCCAGCCCGGGAGATCCCTGCCTTATGCCCTCTGTGCTGCAGGTCCTCCATGACCGTGTATTATGTAAGTAGTTTGCGGATAGAGCAGCTTTTCCATTGTTGCAGTGATCCCAAAACAACTCGCCTATTACAAGGCAATGAGTTACTAAAGGCAATTAAAGTCAGAGTAGAAAACAGATTGAGACAAACACACACATGCACACACCTAGGGCCAGATACAGATGCAAAGCATTGGAGGTGAGAGATACCAGTTTCACTCTCTCAACCAGTTAGATGCTAGCCATAAATCTAGTGCAGCTTGTTAAACATTTTGTCATTGAATGTGAATCTTTCAAAATGAACATTTATTCTTAAAATCATTAAACAGTTTGGCAATGCATGATAACCTTTTTCGATATGCTCTTTGGAAACGCTAATGCATAATAAGGGGTGCAATTAGATACCATCAGAGCAGTGGGGGGCATTCGGTGCTAATTAGCAAACTGTGGCAACTGTGCAGTTTTTTTCTTTGACAAGACAAATTAATAATTTAATAGAATTATCCTTTGATGCTGAACTTTTTTTGTTTGCTACCATTATAGTGCTACGACACCTCTTTTGAATAATTGCACATTGCTCATTGCTTGGTATACATAGCCCAGTTATCCCAGGATGAGTCTTGCCTGTTTTGTGGCACGGTTGGGCTTTTCTTAAAAAACAAAATTTAAAAAATGGGTTTTCGATAAATCCAAACATACCATCATGTAATACCAAAAAAGTCAAACAAACCAACATGCTACATATTGACCAAAAATTGACCTTTAGATGTAAAATCGAATGACATTAGTAAGGTAAAAAACAACCAAAAATCAAGGAATATCCATTCACCAACGTCTGTCACCTTTTTTTCAGCTTTTCATCTAATGAAAATAGGCTTTTCATCGCAAGAAAATATTACATTATTTAAACTTGCCCGATGTCATGACTTGCAGGACCAAGGACTTGGGGGCAAGCGTTATGGCGAAATAAAATTTATTGAACTCAATGAACGGAGAGTAAAAATAAACAGGATCACAAGGGATCAAAACTGGGAGGAATGGAACAAGGAAGGGCAGGGGCAACAGGAAGGTTTGACATCATTGACTAGACTGGGTCTAACAAGACAAACAGGTACTTAAGTACAAGGACCAACGAGGGGTAACAAGCAAGAGGCGTGGCTCATCAGGGAGGAGACAGGAGGGACAAGGGTGCAAGACGTGACACAAAATATTTAATGTCGTCCATCCGTCCATCTTGCTTAGCTGCTAATTCAGTACAAGGTTGCTGGGATTCCAGAGGTTATCCCCGACAGCACGTGGGGACACAGCAGGGCTACACTCTGATGCCAGTGCCAAGTAACGCTAAAGACAAAGCTGCCGAGCTGCATAACCTGCTTTCGAAGAGACACCCACGTTCTTGGTGTGAAGGTAATTCAATCCCATGCCTCTCCAGCCTCTTCTCACACCTGCCCACACAGAGGCACGGCGAGCAGCCACCTGATTGGCTGTCTTACATGTTAACATGTACCGCATAAAATCACAAATTTAAGCCTCCGATAAAATGGAAACCCAGAATACAGAATCAGAGAAGGGTGCCGCGTTGGAACAGCAAGCTTTAAAAGAGTGTGGAGTTCGGTTCCGACAAACATGATCCTGTCCTCATCCTTCTGGCATTATTGTAACTTGAAGCTTTTGAATTCCTGCACTTATCCTGTTTTTTTACTCCCTCATGTGACTCTTGTGACAGAACAGAGCTTTATATAACCTCTAATATTCTCTCCATGAAAATCTCAAACGATCAGCTGTCATATGAATTAGCAAAAACCCTGAAAGAAAACTGAAAAAAAAGTGTGATCTATTTTTTTGATAAGTGTAGGCTGTGGATATTGAAAAACGTGACTTCGCATCTTAATGCTTCTCGCGTCTGACTCCGTTTTCAGACCCACACCAGCAGAGGCCAATCAGTTGAGCTGTATAAGCCCCAGCTTGCCAAAAATTGTAACCGGAAATATTGGCTGCCTGTGTCACACAATAGGGAGGATAATAGAATCTCCAATGTCGCTCTGCAAGAGAGAGAGAGATGCATCTGGACGCCTCTCTGGCGTCGGCGTGATCCAGAGTGCGCATTATCTCTCGGCCAGCCTCCAGCTAACCTCTACAAACCGCTATGCTGCTTTCTCTCATCATTCAACAACTAACATCAGCTAGCATCAGCTTCGGTAACTGTGCATCGCTGGTCGAAAAGTGCCTACACGTTAGAATCCTGTCCTCGCCTCCTTCCAGTTCCTCTTCGCTCTGTGCGTGTCCAGTCTGTAGCGCTGTAACAGTGCGGTTAATGCGTGGCATGAGAGGTCACCACCTACAGACTGCCTGTCTCTGCACACTGCTGCTGCTGGGTGAGCACTCTTGGCCTAATACCAGAAACAAATGAACTCCCAGAAACACAAAGAACAAGCTGAAATGCTTGAACGTATTACTGTTCTTTTCTCTTAATATTTTTCAGTCCAGTTGGGGGGGGGTGTTGAGTATCTTTTTGGTCACCAGATACCAAATACAGCAGACCTATGTGTAAAATAAAATCCCCACCAGGAAACTGTGAGTTTGCAGTAGGTGGGATCCACGTCACACTACTTTCACCTTTTACCATCATTCAAGTGTAAGAACGCAGGAACTCTTTTGTTTTCATGTACCAAGTCTTTCACATATGACACACTGAAACAGGAGACTGTAAAGCTTTTGGTGCCGCTGGAGGACATCTCAGAGTTAAGGGCTTTGCTCAAGGGCCCAAAAGCAATATGAACTCTTTACTGGCCATGAGATTTGAACCAACAACCTCCTGATCATAGAGTCCTGATCGTCTCAACTACACAGGGCCAAGCAGCTTTCCGTTTTCATTAAGGCAGTACGGTTTTAGGACTGTTACTCAAAAGAAGGGTCAGAATGACCTGTGGATGGGATCGGCTACAGCCCCGAGATTTCGGCACAGAAGCTTGGACTAGGGACAGCGCAATGAGCTCTCATTTCACCCACAGCTGAGGGCCTTGGCGGTGTGCATATGCATGCAGGTGCTTTTTGGTCAAATTCTCCCTCCTTCTCTTTTTTGTATGCAGATAGAGACCCCGAGACCTGGTTAAGCCTACAAGCACTACAGAGAGCCATGTCACAACATAGGACGCGTAAGCCAGATCTTCTGCACATCCCGTAATATATGTCTGGAAATCTGCTCTTTAGAGAGGTGGCTTCTATGGCAACAGGTCAGAAACAAACAATGCTGGGAACAGCTATAGGGCGCATGAAGCAATTTTCTGCCGCTATTATATAGACACTTTGACCGTGGGGTAACCATGGTGATGCAGATGTCACATGTCACAGCGGGCGAAGAGAATAAATGGTTATTAGCACTGCACTCGTTCACCTCACGCATCGTTCGGCCATGTGACGACATTTGCGGGGATGCCCGAAGCATGGAGCAGCTGTGGTGCCTGATATTAAACCCATACCGGCTACCAAACACACCACATGCTTATCACCACAGCAACGGTACAAGCGGCCAATCACGGGCAGCAGAGACCTGCAACATGATTTTGGACAAGAAGCGTATCCTAATTCAGTGTTTCTCAGACCACTGCCTGAAGATCCCTGACGACTGGGTTGTGAAACACTGTCCTAAGTCATCAGTTACTCTGGACTTTTCATTCTGGTTCCCGCTCATCCAGCAGCAGGGAACAGACCCAGGGCTCAGCCAGCCGTCAGACCAAAATCTGCCACATCGTGTCTCCATCCCTGGATTTGGGGGTAACTACCTTCAGAGCTCATTGCCTCCGCTACACTCCAGGGACACATGCAGTACAACTTTCGGGAAAATAGATCAGTATCAATTCCAGACAGAAAACAGGCGAGAGCCCCTATCAGATCCTAACAGGCAGGACTTCTGAAACTCCTACTCCTAGGGTCGCGTTTCACTGACGCAGGCTTGCTGTGTGGGCGGCTTCACATTATCAGTAGTTCTTGTCCTTGATAGATTAAGAACCACCTTACCAGAACACAGAACATTATTTGAGCCCTGAGCCAACACCAGTTTGATTTTGAATTACCTACGAAACAATAGTCAACATGCATGTAAGAGAATTGTGGGCCGCACTGGAAGAGACAAGAATATAGCCCCTAAAAGGTGGAACGACACACACACACACACACACACACACACACACACACACACACACACACACACACACACACACAGAGAAAAAACAACATCCAAGGTAATTTTCTTGGAAAAATAAGATATTGCGGTATCATCTTACATGTAAGAAACAGGCCACTTTGCAGCCACATTGGGTGTATTGACTAATCCGGATTTTTAAGGAGAACCTCTGCTGATATTCAATATACAGAAATTTGCAGGCGAAGCGACATTTTATTCCATTGCTCAGCCTGGGCAGACTCACTCAGAGGACAGAGATTAAATTTCAGTACTTCAGCTATTCCAGTTCACATTGGAGTCTTTACTAATTCAGAAGAATCCTTTTAAATTTCATCAAATTCAAGTTTTCATTTCATGGAAATGTTGGACCTTTATTAAGTTAAGCCACTGAAATACACTTTTGATATTCATGGTTTTATTTTTATTACATTATTTATAGCAAAAAATATTTGATACATTCTATATAGACCATTATACAAATCTATACATTTTCTGGGAGAGTTTTTTTTTTTTAAAAATGTAAGCACACAATATAAAGAGGTATATTTCCTTTAGAAACACACGCACGCACAGGAAAACAAGAAGATCCCAACTGACCAGAGGAGCACTTGAGTACAGAACCTAATCTGTCCATCTTCAGTCTTCAGCAAGGTGCCCATTCCTACAATTAGGAAAAAAACACACACACACATACATACAGACACATACAGAGACACACGTACCGAGTCGACCATTGAGTCACACACAGCCAGTCCTGTCTCTTGATGCTCAGGCACCCAAAAAGAGCCTTGAGCCTGGCCTCCCCCAAGATGAATGCGGCGAGGGGGGGGGGGGGCAGATTAAGTGCTTCCAAATCACTTTGATACTTATGATCGTATCTGTGGGATGTGACACTTGTCACATTTTTCATCCCCGCTGGGAAAACAACACAAACAGCAAATAAATAAGAATTTAACACAGGAGTTTCGCATGCCTCAGGAATTCCCGATACCTCCCCCCCCACCTCCACTCCAAACCTCAGGAGCAGGAAGTTCTGAAGACAAAGTTTCAGCGAACATATTTCAAATCATAAAAGGATGCAATGCAGTTCCCCCCACCCACAACCCAAAGGAAATAAAAAGGGTGGTTCTGGTTGTTACAAGCGGTTCACTTCTGATTTACACGACACATTCCTGAGGTAAACGGATGGCAGGATCACTCAAAACCCAGAAAAGCACCAGAGAAGGAAAAGTGGAGAAAAGGCAAGATTCCGCACTTTCCCTGATATACATAATTTCAGAGGTGCAACTTGGATACCTGGACTCGGACCACGCTTTAGATCTGGTCTCCATCCACGGCCCACAGAGCCCCATCTGAGCCAGGTAACGGTGGTCACCTTGGTAACACCAACCAGGCAAGGAGCGGGGGTGCTACCCATTTAAAAACACTGTCCGCCATCACGCGTCCTAGAAAATATGATTCGCATCGATTTCTGATGTAATTAAAAAGGGATGCATCTTTTAACAGCTTGTTAAAAGCTTCCTTTGTGCACTTGAGTCAATGAATTTTAAAAAGTCTGTTTGCATGTGTATCCATTTGCGATTCCTGTGTAACAGACGATGTCATTAGGCCCGCTTCAGGTTCCTAACAAGTGTCCAGTAGGCCTTCTTAACTGTGTTTGAGCAGATAAGAAAAAAAGGAGAGTGTCCATCCGCAGGACCATGTCTTTGACTTGCTTGCTTGGTATTTCAACACAGCTTCCAGCATTCACCTTCAGCCAGGTACCGTGAGCTTGGCATGCCATCACTGCAGCGCCACCAACCTGTCTTCACTCGTTCAGAGAGAGGATGATGTCATCCTCCAGGTCCGAGTTGTCAGAGCTGTCCGCTAGGGAGAGAGGAGGTCCAGTCAGAATTCCCAGGAGTGCAAATTATCGAAAATGCCAAACATTTGAAATTTAGAGATTTAAGAACGAGGCTGTGTGACACGATTGCTGTGGATTCAAACATGGATGCCATCTCTAATGGTTTCAGAAGACGAATCGCTTACTGTTCTCCAGCAGGAGATCTCCGTCTTCGTCATTTTCATCAGAATCATCGTCCTCTTCCTCCTCATCCTCTTCCCCCTCGTCGCCATCGGCCCCCAGCAGACGGTTCACCTGCTCGTCGTCCGAAAGCGAGAAGTCACGCTCGCCGTCCTCATCTCCACCGTTGCCATTCTCCAGTTCGGCCAGCAGCGGGTCTGTGTCTATGTCATCCAGGTCGTCGTCTGAATCGTCATCGTCATCGTCATCATCATCTTCCTCCTGATCCTCATCCTCCTGCCGAAATGGAAGAACATTAACATACAAAACTGAAGAATGGAAGTCATTTTCCCATAATACTGCCAACATGCACTTACGGCATGTTATTTATAATCCATTTAGTGGGCAGCTATTTCATTATACAGTTAATTAAGCTTCATTTTAATCCAAAGTAAAAAAAAAAAAAAAAAAAAAAAAGTGTAAACATAGCCATCTCCCATTCATAGTAACTGTGTGTTTTCAGAAGCCATAAAGATTAAACACGCTGCTGAAGACTAGAAAAACAAGTGTTCGACACATTCCTTCAATAGCACAACAACTATACTGATAACATCTAAGAGATCCCAGATCCGGCCTTGGACCGAGCTATAGTTAATCCTAAAATCACACAGCACATAAGAACGTGGGGATCAAAAGACGAGCTTGCAAGCCTGCTTCACTGACCTGATCTTCCTCGTCCTCCTCTTCCTCAGCCAGCCGCTGCCTCCCCACCTCGTAGAGTCGACACACTGTGTCCATGTTTATGGAGTCCTGATTCTGTAGTGTAGGTAAATACATTCGAATATAATATCGAAAAACCACCCCTACAAGGCATGTGCAAAGTGAACACTTTAAGCCAATACATTCAAAATAAACCTGCCACTTGAAGTCAAATCCACTAAACTGCGTAAACATGGAATACACTGCAGTCTTCTTCAGCCCGTTCAGTAAGTCAAAGTATGAGTCAGTCTGCAAGGTATGCAGCCTTGATGAGATCATACTGGACTATAGCCAGAATCTCCAAAAAACAGGCAGCCTCAGAGCTCCTTTTACCTCAATTACAGCCAGGTAACAATCCTTGGTGTCGGTGCAGAGGTCAAAAATGTTTCTTTTCACATCAATGGTAGCTATATATAAAGAAGAAAACAAGATTGGTTTTTTGAAAGGTTGATGGCCCTAAGCGCTGAAAAACAAACCGACAAAGTCAATATCCTCGATTCTTGTCAACAGGCTGAGATTAACCACTCCCGTGGTAATTTGTATTGAGGAAATGAGAGGAAATGTCTGTTTTTGTTATTGCTATAAGTCGTAAGTCTTTCATATATTTTCGTACATGAACATTACTTTGCGGTGAGCTTTCTTTAGCTGATGGCCCATTGGAAATGTGTTGCAATGAGGCCATTAGGGCAGCGTGTATAGTATGTAATCAGTAGAAGATGGATCTTTGCCCCTGTCGGAAAGGTTATGGGTTCAAATTCCAGCCCATAAGAATAAGTTTCCCATTGAGGCTGGGCCCTTAACCGCAAATCCTCTAATCTGACCCAGACCTCCTTCATTTGTAAGTCACTTTACAAAAACTGCTACGTAAATAAATGTTTATTGTTTTTGTGTGTAGGTGATGGTGACTGTTAGCTATTTATTCTCAAGATGGAATCGCCCAGCCCTGCTGGATGCCTGGAGAGTTATTCCTTACCAATAGGTTTGTAGTCAGTGGCATCAAAGGTCCTGAAGGAGGACCCGAAGGGGCTCTTCATCTGCTGCCCCATGACGTCGTCCTCGTCGTCCGCCTGCAGCATCGCTGTGAAAATCAAACGGCAGCAGATGTCAGCGCTAGCAGCCGCGGAAGCCTACGAGAATGCTAGACGACATCTCCATTAGGCCAGATTTTAATGACCTCCTCAGCCAAGAAATTTCTTAGAAAGTTGGGAAAACGAAGCATACTACAGGCCACCAGGACTGCAGCCAAAAACCACAGAAAACCACTCCAAGATACTCCAAGAGAACTCCAAGAGAACCACACAGACAAAACCACTAAGGACCAAGTCCAGGACTTGCCATTATCATAAGCTGAGCTGGGAATAAGATCTACTTTCCAAGTCTACCCCTGACCTAACATTCACCTTAACATTTCTAACCCCAAAATCCCAATCTGAAACCTTCTTCTCCTAAACCCAAATTGTTTCACTCCAGAATGAAAGCCACCCTAAGAATATGGCTGAATGATTTAAAATTAAGCAGTAAGATGAATTTTACATTCGATAGATCAAACTTACGAACTTTGTGAAGTAACAGATTAGAGAAGAATAACCTGGGAGATGGAAGAAAAGTCGGGCCTCACCTCCGTATATGACAGTGCCATCGTTGTTGAAGACTATCCTGCACTGGTCCAGGGCGGGAACAGTGTGTAGGAGATGGTAAGTGCGTAAATCCCACTGAATTTCATGTTAAGGTGAGAACCCCCTCGTGACTTTCATAACAGAATTGAAAATACCACTACGATAGTGAAAGTTTTAGACATACTGAGGTCACACCCATGAAACAAGCTAGCGGAGGATACAATCTCGGTGTTGATGATAACCTCTAGCCCATTGGGGTGAAAGACGCCACTGATATTCATGTTGAACTTGTCGAACTTGTGTATGGCCTGTGCAGAGCGCACATCCCACATCACGCCGTCGTTCAGCACCAAGTCATCCGTGGGGTTAAAGGTCGCACAGTTACGCTTGTAGTTGTTGGCCAGACCGGGATTATTGAGAGTCAGGGTCTTCTGCCCGGTCTGGATATCGTAGATCTACCGTAGATACTGCATAATTACTCTCAGCAGAGAAGCAAGATTCTTTGGCAGCATAAAAATATGAACTTACCGATTCTCAGGTGGAAAACAAGATGAAGAAGGATAAACAAAAGGCCTCAGACATGATGACTCACGTGAGCAATGTGCTCCTTAGTGCCGATGACTCTGTCCTGAGAGAGTTTACTGAATTCCACGTAATGGTCATCTAAAAATGAATGCCTGAGAGAGAGAAAAACTGAGTTTCAGTTACCCGAGTTGGCGTCTGTTTCTGAACAAGTTACAGAACTAGAAAGCAACAAGAAAGAAGAATAAAGCTGTCAACATAAAAGGGGCTTTGGTTTTAAATAAGTAAAATGAAACAGCACAGGAAAAAAGCTGATTCTTTGAAGGAAGGACACAGTCCCTCTGGCAGGAAGAGACAGTCAGCCTCTTCCATGTGCTCCCATCCTCCCCGCCCAAGAGCCAGACCCAAGAGGCACCGCATACTTCATCATGAAGACCGATTTCATGCTCCACAGTGCCGACAGCGGGTAGCTCCACGAGGCGGACGTCAGCAGCAGAGAGCCGTCCTGAAACGGGAGGGGAGAGGACATAATTAAAGGCAGAGGTTGAACAGCCACATATCAGTTGCAACTCGCATTAACACAGCGATCCAGTGTTTGGACCCACAGACAGTCCATGTTTTTGCTCCCTCCCAGCTCCCGGGACCAAAACATGTGGGCTGTCTGGCAGGGAGCTTGGACGGAGCAAAAACATGGCTCCCCGAGGACCAGATTGGGAAACATTGCAGTAATCACCAACAATGGGGGAAATTAGGAAAATAGGATTCGAATCCTACGATGGAGGGGAAATGTACAGCAGTGTTTTTCAACCGGGTCCTCGGAGACCCCCAGACAGTAAACATTTTTGCTTCCACCCAGCTCCTAGCACACTTGTACCAAGTATTCTGGGTTCTTCATTGCTTGATTGTTTGATTCAGGTGTGCTGAACCAAGTACAAAACCCAACAAACCTCAATTCCTTATGGTTGTATCGACGTCAGCCACAGCATAATCAGCAGCAGAGCAAAAGGTGCTGCTTTCGTAATTAAAATGACAGTTAACTTTAGGTTTTCTAAAGCCAGAATTACACAATGCTTAAATGGCAGTTTCAGCCAATTAGCCAGATATTTTACTACCGCAATTCAAAATGAATTAAGATTCTGAATGGTAACTAAGGCACAGATTCTTGGGGGACTTGAACCAGCAACCTTTGTGTGCGTGTGTATGTGTGTTAATCGGCTGACCCGTGATGGCTCCATGTGCGTGATAGCCGAGCCGTGGCAACTGTAACTGGCCTCCTCCTGACCCGTGAAGATGTTGTACAGCTTCAGCTGGCCTGTACAGGTGCCCAGCATGAGGAAGCGCTCGCGGGCAGAGAAGGCGCAGCACATGAAGCCACTCTCGTCCTCCTCAGCCTCCCGAAAAATGGAGATGGGCCGGAACCTGGAGGGGTGGGAGCGGAGACAGGAACGGGGCAAAATACTACATGACACAGCTTCCCAACTCAGCCTCCAGGTGTTATAAAAATGCACAGTGGGCATGACGGTGGGAAAAAGAATCCCACTGCAGATTATCACAGCAAAACTCATTTTATCCCCTTAAAAAACACTATTTAGCATTTATTCCAACTGCGATTTAGAATTTGTATAATTCATTACAGTGCTCCATGCTGCCACCTACTGGACAGTGATGGATATGTCAGGATTCTAGCTGGATCCAAAGCAGCAACGGTACCTGCTGAAGATGAGGTGTCGGTCGAAGCAGCCGCCATCCACGCCACCATACCTTGGGAAGGCCGCACGGCGGGTGAGACGGGATGTGAAGTTGGGTGGTGCCTGGCGCCGCTGCTTGGGCTCTGGGCACTGGTGTGGGGTAAAGAGTGAGAACGGCGGGCAGGTGGTGACCGGGTTACGGCAGCGGGAGTGCTGCTCGCGCAGGTACTCCGTGATGATGCTGTCCAGCGCCGGTGGTGATGGAAGGCAGCGGTCCAGCTGCTTCCTCACCGCCGGACTCTGGCTGAAAGCACCGTGGTCCGATTTCTGCCGCAGGACCCTGGATTTTTTGGCGGCACTGGCACTGGCACATGGGGGCGGGCGCTCACGTGCAAAGAGGATGCGACCAATCAGAGTTGGGCCGTGGGGCGGAGCGCCGGAGGGAGGTAGAGGAGAAGGGGTCGTCACAGAAATCGGGGAAGAGGAGGGACGGAGTTGGACATGCCCAGGGGAAGGCCCTGGGGACGAGGAGGCGTGGCCACCCAGACGAGAGGCGACCCCGGCGGTTAGCCGTGGAGTACGAGGCAGGGCTGACATGGGGGAGCCAAGGGATGCCATGGGGGCAGAAGAGAATGGGAAAGAAGATGAGGCAGAGGAGGAGTGGGAGAGGTGCGTCATGGGAAGGTCGGCCTCCCTGGTGAGGGTGTTGGCAGCAGAGTGCAGACCCTTGGCCACCAGGTGGTTTCGGATAAGCAGCAGGAGCTCCTTCTCAGGGAAGCTGATGCGGGTCTGGGCCACCACACTGGCCCTCTGCAGCCGGGCCAGGGAGACGTCCGCAGCGCACAACAGCGGCTTCCCAGAGACGCGTTCAATGAGCTCGGTGGCGAAGCGGCAGAAGCGCACGTGCTCACCACGCTTGTCCTGCAACACAGGCTCCTTCATCAACTGCTGGATCTGGCCGCCACCAAACAGTGGCAGCTTGCTCACAATCTGCCGGACAGCACTGCTGCGAGACAGTCCCACCAGCGCCCGGCACGCCAGCGCACGAATCTGGTCCGCGTCTGTGATGGGCGCCTTGACCGTCAACAGCGACAGCAGCACCTTGATGCCATTGTTGGCCTGTACCACGTTCCACATGCGAGCCAGGACACTGTCTCCACTTCCTGCCCCTCCCCCTCCACGGAGAGCCTGAGGCAAGCGACGCCTTGGGGTTGTGTTGGGGAACTTTCCAATGGCGGGTGGCCGCTTGTCGGGGGCACACACGCAGTTTATCACCACCTGCAGCGCCGACTTCTGGATCTCGGCATCGTTTAGGAAGACCTCGCCCTCTGCCACGCCCAGGATGATGCTCATCCCTGAGGAATCAAGCCCAGGGAGACAGAGAGATGTGAGTCCCCCCAGAACCCATTTTTAAGAAGGCATCTGGCCCGGTCACCGGATTGGGGGGCATAAAATTGAGGGCAGCCTATTCAGTCACCCCAAACTCTTATAACTCAACAACCAGAACCATGCAGGATAATGACAGGGAATCACCTTATGATGGCATAAAGAAAATGCAAAATACAGTTAAACTTTTAACACTAAATTTTACACAAGGTCACACATTGATATGGCTGGGGTCCAGAAGACTTTTACCGAATAGGCTGGCCAAACTCTTTTCAGGGCCCCAAGTAAAAATATGAGTTATTCTCTTCGATCATACCATTAGTCGCCCTACGCGGGGTGGGGGGGGGGGGGGGGGGGGGGGGGGGGGGGGGGGGGGGGGGGGGGGGGGGGGGGGGGGGGGGGGGGGGG
>JAODKC010000130.1:3491655-3505805 GCA_026777985.1 Mormyrops attenuatus | reverse complement strand
TGAAAAGATAGATGCAAAAACAAAATGTCCACTACAGAGGACACAAATGAATGGCCCGGGTCTCAGGAGGATATACAATCACACCAAGAGACCTTACCCAATTCTGAGTATCACTGCCCACAGTACATTTTATTGATTTGCCGTTAGTTTTGTAAGCAGCGGTGGACAGTAACGAGGTCCAATTAGCCGTGTACTGTACTTAAGTACTTTATGAGTATCATTAAAAAAGAAAAAAAAACTTGTGACTTTTACGTCACTACAATTGAAAGACAAATAGGCCTATTTTCGAAAATGCAATAAGTTATATTGCATTAGCCACAGGAGAATAACCAGTCACAGTAAACTATTCCTGCGCTGTCAGTCAAGTTGCTATTGCGCAGTTATAAAGCCAGAGGTGTGTTGTTTGTTGCATTTAGTTTCTTATTTTCTGAGGAAGTTGCATCTACAGGAATTCCACTGTCTGCCTGATGCATGCATGTGTATGAATGCACACACCACACCACCAGAGTTGTGTCAGAACACTACCATGCTGTTTTGTGGGAGTGGAGTGGGGGGATCTTAAATTAAAAAATGAAAATGACAGTTGCCATCCTTTTGTCATAGTTCAATTATGTTTCCATTGCAATTACGACATACTCTGTAAGCTTTTTATTCTACAGGTTCTACAAGCAAGTCAGGGCATTCAATAGGCCATTTCAGAGTAATCGGGTTCTGCAAGTAGATTACGGTAACAATACAATGCATTGTCATTAAAAAGAAAATGTGAATACTTAAGTATTTTAAAAATCAACTACTGCAGTACTTCAATTTAAAATGTGACAGAACAATTTTCACTTGTATTGGAGTAATATTTGACCAGGCATATCTATACTTTGACTCAAGTAATGGTGAGTAATATGTATGGCCTCTGCTTGTAAGTAATAAAATATACATGTTCTAGGTTAAAGTGGACTTCAATATGGAGCATCATGAAAGTTCATATATGTATGTTCATTGTCATCGATTGTACACCAATTCATCAATAAAATGTAATGGAAAATATAATTAATTAATTATTTTTATGTAAAAAAATATTTATTGTTGAAAAACACCTATACTAAATATGTTGTTCAGACAGGTACAATGAGCAGTTCAGTTTTTTAGTGTTGACACAGAATCTGACGGTATCCAAAAATGGTATGCATACACAGAAATGTTAATTAAATATAGTAAATATAAGATGCGCCTGCTTATCGCGTTGATACTGTATCACTCATGCAGTTTGAAGCCCTTATACTGTAACAGCACCAGCTCACAGTAGTATAATTCAAGTTTACATGTTTTTTTTTTATTCTAGCATAACAAAATAAAATTATTTATTCAAAACAGACAACCTCAGTTAATTTGTGTAAAAATATGAACATCACAAGCAATTGTATAATTAACACTCCCTCCGTTAAAATAATAAAAAAAACTGTCATGTTCAAAAAACGGCATTGTTAGAATAAGGGTTAAACACCCACAAATATACATTTATATATCAAGTGCTTAATGACACCTCCATAAAATGTTTTGATTTCTGATTATGAGTAAATATGTGCATCACACATAAATGCCCTTGAAATGCCATCTCAGTGGCTGAACATGCGCCCACTCAGCCCATTTTTACGTTACCCAGAGTACTCAGTTTAAACTCCGAAGCAGCTGTTGCGAAATAGAACTATACTGTTCACTAAACAGGGGCACATACATCCTTACTAAATCATAAATATCACGTGACCCATCTTCGTCATCATTTACGTTAGCTTCCTCGAAGGTGATCTGGAGTGGAACTGCATTCAGTACAGCATAGATATACTCTCTTATTGGCATTAAAAATTGGCCATTTGAGCTAGCAAAGTTTTTGAAAATACTCTAGGGCATCAATAAATAACTTGATATGTATGTGGAAAAAGCAATGTTTTACCTTTTCCATATCTGTAAATAGTTTCTAGTACAGTTTACCAGATGTTCATATCTTCTTAAATGTATTGCGCCTCTGTCTATAAATGAATGCGCTACACGAATTCTAATCTAAGAACATTTATAATCTATTCACGCTTTTGTCTTTTACACTGAAATTTTATTTAACTTGGAAATACAGGGGAAGATTGTGTATTTTGTACTGCACGTTGAAAACAATGTACATGGTTAATTACCTGCAGGCAAATCAAACCCGTTTACTCTCACTTTCCGGTACGGAGAACAAACATTTTTCATAGATACCGCAGCACCTATCAACAATCTGAATCTAAAGTTCCTGTATTAAACGTTGCTAAAGGGGATGAACGTATCTTTCTGACTTTTTCGATGGCTTAACCTTCAGACATTCCCGATTCTAAATAGGCCTATCTGAAACCTCAGAAATAAAAAAAAACACAGAACTCTTGCCTATGGCAAGAATAACCGCGCTGTTACAGTAGTGCTTTGTAATTTATTGCAGCATGAGACGCTTTGTCAAAGCGTATCCTACATTTTTTTACGTTCAATGAGAAAACGCAATTTTCAGTTATACATACAGATTCGCTTAAAGCTGTTCATTGACAGAAGACATTGATCTCCGCAAGGGGAAATCAACATCCTAGGATTAAGCAAGCGCTGAATATAAAGGGATTCCCTTTATGCTGAATGCTGAGGTTAGAGAAGGTTTCCGGCCATTCGCGGAGGATGGTTTGTGTAAAAAGCATGTAGTTAAATCACTTATGTCGGGTGTTGTGCAAAAAGAATCAGTTAAAATGTATCCCAGCGTTGCAGCGCGGTCTCACGGTGAGGGGTGCGGGGGGTTGTGCCGTCGCACTCTGGCCTTTTTACCGTCCGGCTTCCACTTCAGATTGCGGAGCTTCTGCTGCCGGCGCTTCTCACGGTACCACATCTGCTCGCAGTACTCGTCCGCGCTCATGCCCATGAGGTGCCAGTCCTTGTAGCTCTTGGTGATCTGATGTTCGTGCGAGACATGGATCCCGGCGCCGTTCCCCGGCGCATCCGCATCGGCAGCGCCAGCCGCCGGCTCCCCCAGCCTCTCTGCGGCCGAAACGCTGCCGGCCGCGAGTTGCTGCCGGGATACGACGCGCAGGTTGTAGCGGGCCAGCGTGCTGGTGAAGGAGAGCTCCTGGGCCAGGCAGGTGTAGAAGCCCGAGTCTCCCGGCTCTAAGCGCTGAAGGAGGACGCCGCGCTTCATGTGCACGACGCGCTCATCGCTCTGCAGAAGCTGCAAAAAGGAACAAATGAGGCGGAGGAATCTTCTCTGATTTTTGGTGTTAGTCCAGCTTTTTTCAAGCCATGCTTCATTTCTAATTCTAATAATCTACCAGTAACCAGCTTATTACCATGCTCTTGGTTAGTCGCCGTAATCTTGTAGCCTAGTTAGTGGATTAAAACTATAACGTGGTTTGGCTGGAGAGACAGCTGAAGCCTTTTCTGAGAATAGGCCAATACCGCATTGGATTTAGTTTAGTTCTTATTTCATCAAAACAAATTAAGAAAATTTTTATTCAGTAAAACTGGACATTTTATTGGGGATAAATTTTAATTAGCCACACACGTAACCTCAAACTTATAAATGTTTTTCCCACTTTACTGCATTCTGTGGGATAAGAACCATTAGACTGGTCGCAAAATAACCGTTTGTTTATTTTTATGGGTAATATTACAGCCAACCATCGTCTATAGCTGCTTTTCCAGTACGCGGGGTTGTGGTGAGCCTGGAGATTGTCCCAGGGAGCATGGAACATGGAGGATGGCGATTTTGGGTAGGATGCCAGTCCATCGCAGGGATTATTACGATTTTGCTTATCTTTATATGACACTCTTGCCAAAGCACCGAAGGACGTGATATTTTCTAAAACTGATTGTAGGTAAATGTTCAATAAACGTTTTTACATTCATTTGGGTTGTGTTTCTCACACAAAATGAAAGAGTACCATTGGATTTATTTATGATTTTTTTCAAGTAACATTACGGTATGTAATAAAAAAAAAAAACTTGCCCCACAGATCAAAGCACAAATTCACCCGATTTTTCGCGAATCCCGGTTTCTGCAGGCCTATAATGCAATTATTACTGTACTGGGTACTTACATCCCTGCTGGTCCGGGCTAAAGGAAACTGTACCCTCCACCTGATCGCTGGCTGTTGGGACTTCGGCACGCACTCCAAGAAGGTGGCGTTACCCTCCACCCCATATATCACCTTCTCCTCCACCACTCCTGGACCTGTAAAAAACGGTGCCGCGCAACTGTACAATTCTGTGTATCGTTCATTCTCAACACTAGAGGGAGCAATGCACACGAGCAAATGTGTTCACGTCCGAGGAAGAGACGACTGTTTACCATCTCCGAAGTCGTGACACTGACTCAGCGGGTCCCCGTGCCTGACGTCCTGTCGACGAGCACGTCTATTAAGAAAAGTGTCATGTTACGTGTGAAGGTTTTTTTCTTGAGATAAAACACAACAGTGAAGGCAGGAACAAAGAGTTGCCAGAGTACCAGGCAAAGATAATGAAAGATCAAAATGCAGGATTGGAGCAGCCTGTCACTGGCAGTTTCATGTATTTTTTATTTGCTATATTCACAGTGCCAAGTAAAATGAGGAACATGCTTGACATCATAGCCAAATGTTTTTGTTTTGTTTTGTTTTGTTTTTAAGTATAACAACTCCCAGAATCCATCTATAACTTTGATGTGGTGTCTTTATGGGCCAACAGGATTATTACCAACAGGAACTATTAACATCTGTGCTGTTTACTCGGGTCCCTGCTGTGGTGGATTTGAAATAATTAACAATGAAAATAACAGTATGTATCTTTTGGGGGGAAACTTGCCTCTTGTTGCTTGGGAAGTAGCTGCTGCAGGTGGCGCCATCCCAAGCGCAGTAGGGGTCTCTGGCCAGGCAGCAGTCGGCACAGGCCTGACCATAGAGTTGGCAGCGCTGCAGGGGGAGCTGGGCCACGCCCACATCGCTGCTCACGTACAGGAGCTGCTGCTCATGTGGAGGGGGCATTGAGCCAATTACGATCCAGCTTATAGCCATCGTATTCTCTGTCAGTCTCTGGTTGGTTAATTTGTGCACGTTTGCAACAAGATGTGTGAGCATCTTTCTGGCGTATTTTTGGAGCTCATTTTCAGCTCATTCTGGCATAAATAGGGCTTCCTACAGTATATCTGTTACAATAAAACTAAATATGCACAGGAAAGCATACCCTTTTAGTTGACAGCTCCATGTTCAGGATCGGTGTGGGCTTCTGTTAGTTCAAAACAAAGGGGTGAGAATGCCAGAAATAATGACACAGGGGAGAAAGTTAACAAAATATAAGTTAAGATTTTTCCCGTTCAAATGCTTTGATACCCAAGGGACATAACAGCTTAAATATGTCAGCTTGGAGTGTCTGGCTTTTCCAGAATAACTGCTTTGTGGATTCCTGCCAAGTCCCGGGGCCTCACTGTGAGTACCCCTGATAATTTAGGCTAACCTCTGTTCTTCCCACAGGAAAAAGTAATTAAATACCCAAAGTTCCTTCACCTCTGAACATGCTCTTGTAAGGCTTCATAGACCCCTCCCCTGTTTTCTTTTGCTGAGATCCATCTGATGTTGCATTTCTCTTTTTTCGTACAGCTATGACATCCCCTTTGTTTGGTGTTTGTTTGAAAATTATTTTTTTTAGCGGCTTTTTGCTCAAAAAATAAACCAACTGCTGTTTTTCTTCATTTCTCCCTTCCTTTGGCCTCCCAGTTTATTCACTTATTTGGGAAACTTTAAAAATGTCCAACAGATCAGTAGATCTTTCACCCTGGGCTATTTTTCAATGCAATACTCATTTTCCACAGAAAGCAACAATAACCAACGTTAGGGGCATAAGATTACATTGAGGGGAAATGGACATAGTCATATGCTGAGCTCATGAAAGCCACCTACCGGAAACACCGTCAGCTCCTCCAGGATGACCTCCTCCATCTCCCAGCTCTCCTTCAAGATGGAAATCACTTTCAGAAGCTTGCTGTTGTCTGCAGAGTAAAGGAGTCACCTGTTAATGGACACCTGTCTCCAGATGGAGAGCCATCAGTGTCTATACAGCAACTGAGGGAAGCTCAGTATAATATTTAATTTTGGAAAAATTAGTGGCTTTCAGAGCTTCCCATCACTAATTCTGCAACCTGCCTCAAGTTGAATGGTATAACATTTAAGGCCAAATGTAAGGATTTCCTATTAATCTCATTGTTCTGTAGTATGGTATCAAACTCACATTCAAGGTTTTATTGTTTTATGTATGTAGAATAATGAAAGTCTTGCTTCTTTCAAACTATACTGCCAACAAGACGATAATATCAACAATGAATAACAATAAAGAAGACCACTAAATAAGGCTCATGAGACACTTTCTGTAATACAGGCGGCTGCTGTAGCTAAAGTGACTGTGGGCACCACACATTTGACCTTGAATGTATCAGAGATAGTTTGCTAAGGGCAGGAGGACATCAGGGGTGGCATGGGGGCAGATAAGCAGCAGTTCACATAAGCCACAAAGCCAGGTGGACGGCAGGACAATGAAGCACAGAGCACAACAGGCAGGCAAAGCATAGGAAATGCTAGCAGGCACAACACACAGGCTAATTGACACTCTCCATAATATCAGGGTGGTCCCAGGGAGTCTTAGCCAAGCCAGGCATGGGAACTGCCCTGCATCTAAATATGGTTGCTCGCTCTACAGTGACCCCCAAGAGGGTGGTAGCGCTGTGATCATTGTGTACATGCCAAATGACTTGTTTACGCCATTGGCAATAATTCAGTTTTCCCAACCAAAAGCAAATGCCCAGTATCTAAGCAACATCAGAGGCATAAAATAATTGTTCTTCGCAAATCTTCTGCAATAACGAAGACACAATAATGCAATAACAAATAGAAGTTCATCAATCCTTGGCTTTTAACAAAAACCAATCCCACGAACAATATAAGGTAATGGTTAACTGGAGGTGTTGGGTTTTAACCCGTCAGATTATTAATAGCTGTGAAGTATGACAGCCACCGTAATGAGCCCTTCTCTTTTTAACACAGGGATGAAAAATAGGCTTCAGTTATCAACCTGAAGGGCCTTTGAACTGGGGTCAGTGTCCTGAGGTTAAATATCCTCCCTCATTAATCAACTTTGTCACATTCTGCCGAATTCCACAGACCTGCAGGTTTCATTCAGTCATGTTAGCTGACCTGCAAGTGCACTGCTTTCTGAGAACATGTGCAGGTAATGCCATAATACCCATATGAACAGTTTTTTTGGTAACACTTTCTATGAATGCCATATCAATAAAAATCTATGAACACATTCATAACACATTATAATGCATTAGAAAGCATTAAAGTATAAAGCATTAATAACATGGCTATAAATATTCATGAAAAGGCAAAACACATTATAGCCATGTTTATTATGCAATATGAATGCTTTATGAAGCTCTCATCTAAAATGCACTGTAGTAATGCAGTACAAAACATTCTTAATGCTTATACAGAGCATTATAATGCATTATGAAGGTAGTGTGTATTTAATATGCATAATAGATGACAGCTTCAAGTAAAATGTCACCTATTTTTTCTGGGACATTTTTATACATTATATATATATATATATATAAGGATTTTTATGTATCAGCAGCGTAACATTTGTTGCCACATTATCAGGTGTAGCATAATCGATTTAACTGTATTCTCATCACCTACCTGTGCCCAGGTAAAGTACGTCGTATTGGCCATCCTCTGCATCAACCCTGTCTACCACTATTTTCCGTAGCCTGTAGGGGGCGCTCACTCTCATAAACACGGGTCTTCTGTTGATGGGCAGCACAGGTTCCCACATGAGCTGGTGTCCTCTCATGAAGCTGACCACATCGTCCGGGTAGTCGCGGGTGGACTTGTGGAGTGGGTCGTAGGTTTCACTAGGACACTATTAGAATCAGAATTCACTTCATTAGCCAGCTACACCTACATGTCTTAGGAAATTTTCTCAGCGGTATTAGGATGCAAGGTAACATGCTGACATTAGTGCAGGGAACCAGCAGTGTGATCATTAATCAGAATATGGACTCAGGAGGTTTCTAGTCTAGCTCACAGGGGAGGCCCTGCTGTCGTGCATATGAGAAAAGGCACTTATCCCGATTTGCTCCAGTGAAATATCCAGCTGTATAAATGGGCAAATCCAGCCAGAAAAACTGCACGTTGCTTTGGATGAAAGTTTCAGTGAGGCTGATGAATGTAAACTCATTCAAGCTAAACCGACGCCCTACTGCAGTTGGTAGCTTAGTAGCAAGGCTCTCGAATTAGGAGGAAAGGCTAAGGGAAAGCACATTATTGGACATCAGCAACCAATTAACTGTACTCCACTGAAACCGAATACAGCTGTAATGCTGTTTTATGAATTGATTTGTGTTGTCATATTTGTTACATAACGCTTTATCGCCGACATAAGTTATGTTGCAGCTATACAAATCAACAAAAATTGAATTATTTAGGAATGCCACATTAATGATGCATGATGTTCCAGAATAAAATTCTTCGTGAAGGTCATTATTTTTCGCATTCACCAGTGAGTTTGGCCAGAAACTACAAGCTAATGCTAAACATTCAACCGAATGCTGCAATCGTTTGTTAAGAAAGCAACACTGAACCACCACAGCTATACTCCTTAACACATTTTTGATTCTTCTGAAGGGTATTGTGGTGCACTGTGACCATTAGTGAATCTGAGCTTTGTTTCATCACCCGTGTATCACACAGATGCCCAGATGGCAGATGTGGATAGTTCAGGTCCAGACCAAGACTTTCTTTCAACCAAACTTTTGAGCATAAAGAATCACAGTCACAGAATACTCAGCTGGTTGGCTGAAACAAAATCTTGGTTTGGAGTTTTTCTTTCTGGACTTGAACTATCCACCTCTGTCCCCTGGTATCCTCTGAAAACAGAGCCCTCCCTGCAGGGCATACCCACCGTTCCAGGCCGTGGGTATGGCACTCGCTCCTTGTATTCCACCCAGCGGTAATTGGGCCCTTCCTTGTGGGAGAAGGGCCCGCTGAAGGCAGCCCGGATGGACGCCATGGAGTAGACACAGACGGCCGAGCCCCTAAACACAGAGCTTTGGACGAGAGAGAAGGAGAGGCATTGGGGGAGGAACAGGTACTGGTGCTGGTGGTGGGGGCAACTGGAAAAACACAACATCGTAGAGCACTCCACAGAGACCTTTAGGGTCAGAGCCCCTGGGCGTGACAGCACGCACAGGAGAGTAATGGTTCTGTTATGTCGGAAAAAAATGGGAAACTCTCTTTGACATCCTTTTGTTTTTAAAGGGTCCATCTAGCTGAACAGTCATTTGTAGGACTCGCACAGATACATCAAACACATTCTACAAGAAGCAACAAACGTATGCTTACCTCATAAAAACACAACTTTTATGGGTAAAAATAAATCACTGCCCCCATTATTTTCAGTTGTAACCTACTGTATTCTATTAGTAGGACATAAAACATGCTAATAATTGCTGAAAAGACTGCAGTTCTGCAATGCTGCTGTCATTTTCCTCATTTGACAACTTCCTTTTTTTAAGTGCTTGAAAAGCACATATACTAACTGAGCCACCATACTGAAGAGCCCCCGTTTACCTGGAAGTGGTGAAGACTCCGTAGATGACTGGGTTCTGGGAGTCTTTTGTTTCTAGAACAAAGATGTCCTCTGAAAGCACACCAGAAAAATAGATTACAGTGAATCAAGGGCTTAATACTCCCTGGCAGAGCCAAAGATGTGAGGGAGGAGATTTTTAGTGTAACTGGTTGCAGGGGAAGGGAGAAGATGAGCACGTCAGCTCACGTTTCCTTGCAGGATAGACATCAGAGCCAATATAAATGGCAAGCAGCTAAGCGGCATGACGTCCCGACTTACCCAGCTCATCAAAGTGCGTGTCCAAGCCATCCGGCCCCGGCACTGAGCACACCAGCCTGGCCTTCAGGAAGGTAGTCCAGCGATTAATCAGGCTTCTCTTTCCCCCAATGTCATTCTGGGGTGGAGCAAAGTTAAGGTAGATACCTCTTCAGTGATCCCTTGGCACATCTTGCTGCAGTTTTGCTCCCAAAAACAAACACTCACTCTCTCGCACTTTCTTCCAGCAGATGGCTGGAAGCTTCCTAATTAACATGGCTCAGAAGGGTCCAATTCGCTAGAAAGGTACGGCCTTGTTACGGAGGGAGACAGCTGACCCCACATCGCAGGATTAGGCAGGAACAAGAAACGGCTCCGCTCTTGTATTTAGTTCACTTTCGCCACTAATAGTTTAGTTTTATTTCATTTTATGTCATGCATGATCCTACTGAGAGGGCTGACCAAATTGTAAATCATATCTTTATGCACTATTGCTTTCATGTATTGTTTTCTTTTTTTGACACATTTTTGTTTTGCTTTCTTAAAGGGCCAGGACTCATTTTTCTCAGATCCAGCTGAGTCTAGCCTGTCCGTCATGCCCTGTGACATCCCCTACTAAGTGAAAGCATTACACAAAGAGCCATTTGCATTATGCATTATGCATTGACATTATGACTCTTCGCATTAAATACATTAAATACCCCGAGAGGATGCTATTTACCTTGCACACCCTGGCTACCCTGCTGTAGATGTGTCTGTCCCATTGGTTCGACTCAACCGCTGTCTCCTTGAAGAAGAAGTAGATCTTGTCATCGTCTTGACTGTGTGTGTCTGGGATGGAGAAAGACCCCACAAACTCTGGTTCTGGGGAAACAAATAATGGACAAAATGTTACATAGAGACATCGACGTTAACACGGAGGTCTGGAAGAAGAAGAAATAGATCTCCAACACCAAGGCTCTCAGAAAGAATACTACAAATTCACACTACAAGTGTAAAACTACTGACCGAGGATCGGAGAGCAGGGTCTGCAAGCACCCCTGGAGAACTTGGGGATAAGGGCTTTGTTTAAAGGTTCAAGATTGACCTGATTACTCTGCTAACTGGGGGATTTGAACCCACAACCTGATGGACATGGGCAAATATCCCAAGCCCACTGAGTTGCATACCATCCCACCACCATGACAGCCGTTGGTCCTGTGGACTTTCTGGATGTGTCTTACACGGGGAGCTCCTCACCATTAAGCCAGTAGTCCTGGTAGGCCTCAGTGCGGATGTAGTGCTGGTTGCTGCCATACACTGATGTACGAAAGATGGCGGCGTTGGTGCCCATGAAGTCTACAGATGTGCCGGCGTACAGGTTTCCATCTTCCATAAAAATACAAGTGGTTTTGATCACACACACGCGTACACACACTGCTGTCCTTTCACGGGACTGGCAGAAAACCACATGGCTTGTCCAGATGTGCTGCTATTTTTATAAATTGTAAATAAATAGCGCAGTGTCCTCCAACAAAAACAAGATACTTTAAAAACATTATCTTACTTGAAAAAGTTAAATGCAACAACACACAAAACCAAATTCTCGTTAAAATCGTAATGTTTTCACAGCTCTTTACTTTTCATTAAACAAGGCCCTTTTCTTTTTAATTAATGTGATCTTAACACTGAATACAGTTTACAGGACTAATTAATTAATCCTGTTTATGTTTTGGGTACTTCAAAGACATGCCACAAAATGATTGGTGGCCAGTGCCTTTATGTTCTGCAAAAAACCTTTAATTATGCACTGGCAGCCCTTCAGGCTGTGAAAAGCAAGTGAAAAAAGAAATCATGTGGTTCCTTTCATTTCCAGAACAAACCACCAGACAGCCGACTGGTAGGTCAACCAGCAGGATGTTTTCCCAGAATTCCCTTATAATGACAGTAAAAGGCAGATGAATACGTGCGACATTGTGGCAGCGGGTGTCTTTGGCAGCCGTAGCCCAGGTGTGCTGCTTTTCGACTCCCGATTGATGAATCAAACCGTGAGAACGAGAGATCAGCCTGATTGAAGACAACTGACCTGCGGTCACAGAGCATGGCGACCCGCTGAATGGAGGCTAAGGCTTACCGGAGAGCTTGGCTGTGAAGGGCTCCTGCGGGCTGTATGGGCACTTCCCACGCCCAGATTCCAATGTGTGGTGCAGCAGTTGGAACAAGGGCTCCTGTCAAGGATGGAGAGCGTCTGAGCACCAACCGGAACTTTCAACTCAAGGAACCTTCATTGTGAGCTTGTTTACTGACATCTCAATGGGTCGTGGAAGGTACCAGGCAGATTGGTGGTTAAGGAGTTGAACTTTCTGACCGAAAGGTGGTTGAGATATGCTGTTGGACCCTTGAGAATATCTAAAGTAGGAGACATTCAGTAGGATTTGAACTCTGCAGCATGTGTGCAGTTCATGGGTTGTGTAACTCCCTTTAGATAAGGCATGAACAACACCTAACATCAATCAGGTTAGATCCTACTGGACGTTCTCAATGCTCCCCTGGTGGGCTTCAGGAATGTGTTTTTGAAGTTGCAAGACCAGCACATGGTACACTGAAAAACAGAGTCTAGTGGATTCACAGGCACCTTGCTTACCTCGGTACTATGGCCCAGGTCAATGTAGGCACACATTGGGTGGTACGCCCCGGTTCCGCAGGCATACACGTGGGTTTTATTAAAGGTCTGCAGCAGCCTGACGTGATTCATGCAGTCCACCTGCAAAAGAGCATACCGTTCCCGTGTTGTCTGAGACAATGCATACAAGGCCAATGAAAACTAATAATCACCACAACAGCGCTGTCACATGACCAACAACTCTTGGCTTATCTCGAATCTCCAGGCTGTGAACGTGAATATGACAACAGAGGAATGTTGTTTTCGTGCCTGAAATTGCCACTCACACTTTCATGGTCTGTTTTTTAATTATTAACAGAGATGGATGTCATATGCGGGATGCAGGAGCCCCCCCCCCACACTCTCTCTAGGGTGCCATAAATAACTGGAGTACTTCAGGACTCATTTCACTTAACCACAAACAGAACGTGAGCGCTTTTTTTCCCAGGAGCCTTAGCTTGAACAGACTGCTGATGGCAGGTTCTCAGTCATCCAGAAAGGTCCTTAGAGGTGCCCACCTCTCAGTTGTTATTAAAGGTGAGCTGCTGTTTCTTACCTCCGCGCTCTTCCCAGCCAATGTGCAATGTTCAATGTATTCCCTCGGAGCAGGCCAATAAATCTGTATGGGATAGAGGCACATCGGTGTTGGCAAATCATTTACAAGCATATTAATTCAGTCTGAAATTCTTGTCCTTGGACTTGAATTTTTAGAAATGGCTCTAACATTTGAAAGAGTAACTTAAATACAAAGGATTATTTACTGGGGGGATGAATTCATGAATCCATGAATGAATCCATTAATGAATCCAAATTAAATATCGAAGGGTACATGTCTCCCCAATTCCCCCTGATTCCTATATGCCCCTGGTTACATATACTGTAAAAACGTTCTAAAATCTTGCAGTGATTGAGACATATCCAAACTGTACTTCAGCTGAACTTACTGTATTTAGTAAAATCACAAGTGAGGGTTTTAAGGCATACATTTGTCATTTGCTTTTTCATGGCAGAACATGATCACACAGACATGGATGAGCATGCGGTAGCATAGCTGATGGGAGCCCATGTAATTAGCAGCACATTAACAGGCCCTGACCTCACGTGCGGGCCGGAGGAGATCGTCGCAGCGCAGCATGTAGATGTGGTCGCGACCCCCGACGAGAAGCCAGCCTCGGTCCTCATCCAGCAGCAGCGTCTGATACCCGCCGTTCACTTCATTACCCCAGAACACCGCCGTGCTGTTCCCGGACTGCAGGTCTGGGAGATCGACAAATGCAAACACATACACAGATTTACTTCCAAGCCAGTGGTTAGGTAGTCAGAATATTTTTGATTTCTTGTGGCCTTTTACAAACATGTTTAGAAAAGAAGGCACCCTGATAAGTTGCTGAGTCTTTAGAGGGTGATACAAGCAAAAGGCCACAGCGGAGACACAAGCAAGGCCCTTGTCTCCCTCCCCAGGGACCACCAGCTTAACTAGGCATGAAATGACCTACAACAATCATCGCAAATTAACCCCGCCGGGGCCCCCCCCCCGCGGGGCCGCCCCCCCCCCCCCCCCACGGCCCGGGCCGGGGGCCCGGGGGGGCCGGTGGCGGGG
>JAODKC010000130.1:3461301-3485911 GCA_026777985.1 Mormyrops attenuatus | reverse complement strand
GCAAGGGTAAAATGTTTATTGGTGTGGGGAAGACAAGCGAGGCGAGAGGAGCGAAGGATGGCAATTTGCACGGTCCTTCTGAACGCTGTAATGCGAGTATAATGCTGTAAGAATGGCCGAATCTGTGGGGGTAGGCCATGCATTACAGAAAAAAATGTTTTTTCACGGAGTAGCTATGCAACTGGCTTTTAAAAGAGGAGACATAGCAGCTGAAGAATAGCACATTCACACTGTTGTCAACTGCAATTGCTCTGAGTTGCGAAACTGCAATGTATGTTGACAATGGGTTTATTAATCGGATTCCCCAAAGTTATTCAGGTGGTTTATATTTTTCATTTATATTTCTCATTTGTGCACAATGTAATTACCCAGGGAAAGCTTTCAAGCAATCCAGGCATAGGTTAACTATTGCATTGTGTTAAAATAATTATTCAGATTTTTTGAAAACATGTAGAAGTTATGTAGTTATAGGCACTTTCAGTTTCATTATTTGCTGTTTTTCCGTAAACGTCTTGTATCATCTTTAAATGAAAATACAGACAATATCCCGATGAGCTTAGTCATAGATGGGCATCTGGCCAGGACACCTGTTTCCCAGCTTCCAAGTTATGGGAGTCTCTCAAGTGCTGAGACATTCCAGGGAGTTCAGGGAAACTTGCAATTGGTGGGGCCAAGGACAGTCTTGATTTTCCTCACAGGGGACATCTTCTAAAAAGAGTGATGCCCCACAGCGCCCAGTCACTCCTGGCTCCAGATTAACCCTCCCCAGCCAAAACAGAGCAGAACTGGTTCTGATCTCGACTTGCTTGTTTTAAAACTTCATATGTGGCTTTCAGCAAAATGCTGCACCACCAGACAGCTGCACTTTTATCAGTAAATTATATTATAAATTATATTATAATATAAGCGATTTGATGTCCTCCTTATATTACTTTATTACTTTTCTTATCTTAACATCCACTTATCCAAAATGTAAAGTTGACTGAGACACCTCAGATAAGAGGAATGTTCTAGGTGAAACGGGGGCAGAATGCTGTTATTCCATGAATTATTAGAAGACGGTCAGTACTGAGCAATAAATTGAACTGATTTTTTCTTTGGAATGAGAATGAGTTGTCCACCATTTCTCCTTGCTATCACTCGCCTAAGGAGAACACAGGCCAGGCAAAGATTGCATCGTCTCCTTTCCAGATAGCTGTCCACGGTCAAGCCTTTTTTTCAGATTTCGCAAAACAGGCCCAGTCCATTGCAGCTGACATGTTACAGCATCTACAGCAGTTTTCATTGTTTAGCAATTCATCATCATCATTGATATAAACGCCCTCAAACAGCAAACATCTGTGGAGTGCCATCTATGCAGAATTCATATCCTTCTTAGTCCACAAAAGCTAAGAGGAAAGCCAACATATCTTAATCATTTGTTATACTTAAAGCAAGGTGCTTTTCTTGGAAAACATCCTAATGATTTTACAGAAAGAAAACACTCACAGTTGCTCTTATTGCATATACCCGGTTACAACATGTTGGTTTAGATTAACACCACAAAAGCACATCAGTGGATTGAGATTTTGAGTCAGTTTTCATTCTTGGAGAGCTTGCAAAGGTTGTTTTTAGAAAAAAAGAAAGTTCATTTATCTAAATGATGCAAATGTGTGTGCATGTGGGTGTGTATGTAGGACTATATGTGTTTGTGTTGGTCTGTGCATGCAAGTAGATGTTTGTGAATGTGTATGTCTATATAGTTGCCAAATAGTCTTGGTCCATTCAGACCAGTTCTTGAACAGGGTGCCATGTTTATTACAGTTAACCTAGTTGGTCTTTATTTTTTTGGTTGCCCCTGCTTCTTCTGTAAAGCTTGTTGTCAAATTGTTCTGCTGCGTCCCCCCAAACAGCCAGAGGAGGTACTGGTGGTTCCTATCAGATTGGAATGAGCCTGATTTGTACTCCGCGCAGATTCTGAACAGATTTGCACATGTTGTGCGTGACTACATTCAATGAACTGAAACGGCTGTATTACCGAGAGCCCAAGATAAATACAAATGTGGTACACCCAGCTTAAAATGAAACAGAAATCAGATAATAAGGTATTAATGCACTATGTCCTGTTCTCAAAAGCCAATCGTCCATGCATTCATTCATGTTTCAACCGGTAATCTTAGTTATGGTTCCCTGATACCTATCCCAGGCAGGGGTAAACCCCAGATAGCCACATACATGCTCTCTAGGCAACTTAGACACACCAGTCAGCCTACTGCGTGTCTTTGGACTGCAGAAGGAAACCTGAGTCCCTTTCGGGAAACCCACATCAGACAGAGAGAACATACACACAGCACACACATGAAGCAGAGGCAAGGTTCAAACCCTCAACCCTTGAGGAATAAGATAACGGTGCCACCCACAGAGCCGCCACACCAAAGAACCAATTATCATTCAGTAAGTCCACCATAAGGCACTGAATATTTTTAAAGGCATGCTACCGAATTCTCAGATGTGCCAAAAGACTGCTATGGATATTCATACAATAATGGAGCTAAAATAGTGCCACACTTGCACAATGTATTTAAACATATATGTCCAAGCTCCTTTACTCTTTTTGTCTGAGCATAACACCCGACAAACATGTACATTCAGAAAGCATCAGCGTATCTGTTGTCAGTGAAGGTAAGGAAGGTCCGATTCCTATGTTTGCAGCTGACTTAATTCTCTCTGTTTAAAATGTCAATTTGAGCTCCATATGAGCGGCATAGAGGAATAGGGGACAGGTTAACACACCCCTTATCTTTAGTGGGATGGATCTCACGCCTTATCTTATCCTATAAGGCTTAAAAGAGTGATTTAGCCTTTCAGCATGGAGTGAGATATAAAAATGCTTTGTGATGGTACCAGCTGGACAGGATCATTTTTACATTGCAGTTAAAGTCTGCATCTATATTTTGTTTTGACATTTAGCCCAGACTTTTTGTTATTTTCTATATATGCAAATAAACATTTTTGTGGTACATTTTGTTCTTTGTACTAATGCAGCTTTTGTTTGCCTTGTTAAAACAGTCAAGCTTATCAACAGCTGTAAAGAGCATGGAGACAGGGTCGTTAATTGCTCGCACGCCAAAGGCGTTTTAGGAAAACACGGGGAGTGGTGTTTATTTAACTGGTGAACGTTTGTCAGTTGCTTCAATGATTAATAAAAAAGGGTGGATGAGCGACTGGGTGTCGAAATCTAAAAATAGATTAGTCATTAGGAATCTAACACAAATGTTAAACCAACCACCTTACTTCCCGCTGGTATGAGCAAAAGCCAAACACCCAGGAATGTTTATGGGGACAGGCCCTCTTTAACCTTGCTTAGAGCATCGCCTTGATGTCAGCTGTTCTCTCTCCGTGCCTGTTCTCTAGGGTTGCCAGATTGGGGATACATTCCTTTAATATGTAATCCCTTCCAAAGAGGAGGCGTTGCCAGATCAGGGTGACATCTAATTACTTACGGGGGCTCTCCAAAAGGGGAGAAGGGCGTTGGAAACATTGGGGAACCTCCCCTTTAATGTGGAAGCTCTTCCAATGGGTTGCCACTTGCCTTGCTTAATGTGGCTGTGTTCTTAGTGGAGATTAAATTTAGACTTAACAAGTGTTTGAGCCATGCATCCAAAAATTTTATTATAGGGAAAATCATATTTAAACAATACCAATAATTAGCACTATCTGGATAGTTTAAGACAACAAATAAATTGGAATTAAATGAGTTGAGATGACTATAAATATTACAGCTACCTTATCACATGATATATTGAGGGGTCCATTCTAACAGTATAAAACCTGAAGAAATGCACCATGATAATAAAGTCAAGCGAATTATCCCAGCAGCCTGCAGCTGTGACGTCCAGCGTTTCATCACCAGCCTCTAATTGGTGACATTCCTTCCACCAGACCTGGGTTCTGTTTCTCATCCACGCTCATTAGCACTCGCTGAAATCCAGCAAGGCAAGCGGGTCATACCCAGCACTCATCCGCTGCACCTCGTTACCACGGACACCAAGGAGTCGCAAGGTCAGAGGTCACCGTGTGACATCACTTCAAGGCCCCGTATCTGCATGGATGCCGTGGAGAAGTTTACAAACATGCAGAGTACACCATGACCCCTCCCCCCCACAACTGAGACAAATGATGTAATAATCCTACTGGATCTAAGTTCATAAGTGCTACTTGGAGTTCACTGGAAGCCAAAGGTTTAGCAACACTGATGTCAGAGCCCCATGTGGCTGACATCTGTAACTGCAGCTGGCCAGTTTGATTCAACTCAAATCCACGAGGCCATTGTCTGCCATGACCCTGCTTACCTTGGTCCTCATCCACATTTCAGTCACAAGTCATCATAATGAACCACACAAAACTCCATTTGTGTGACCCAGAAAGCGAATGTTACCCATAGGGTGTGTGCAATATCTGTTCATCCGCAGAGTTCTGACTCTTGAGGTTAAAACAGCAACAGCAGAGGAAGTCGACCTGATTCAAAGACAATAAAACCATTTGTGCCAATTATCCATCTCGTCTCAGTGACTCTATGAACCTAGCAGCGATGGTCCCAGTGGGACCCACGACGACAAGACACTAATTATGTGTCACCGCAAATGAATTGCATAGGGACATTGGTGTTTTTAAAGCCAGCCATCACTGTCACCAGGGCTGACTGGAAGCCAAAATCCCATAGCGTTTGGAGGAACTTAATAAAAATGATCATTCTTAGCTCTGTGTTTGCTGGCATGTCTGCCAGGTACTCTGCATAATTCAGATAGTCTAAAAACATGCATTCAGGTGACTGGGTGACACTAAATTGCAATGGGCTGGCATCCTCTCCACAGTGTGCTTCCTGGAATAGGCCCCGGGCTCATCACGACCCTGTTACAGATTAGCAGTTGTGGAAGATGGATGGATTTAAAATATATATGAGAACCTGAGGGAAGTATCTAGGAGAACTAAAATAGAGGAGATATAGGAAAGAGAGGAGGCATCTCAAGGGAGAACAGACGTTCTAGTTGAGATAGAGGTTCTTTTAATTAAAAAACATAGTTCCTACTCATCACAAATTTCAGATGGGGTCCCTTGAATTCCATTGAAAGCCATCAAAATTTAAGAAATTCCTCTGAAATCCTGAAAACTTTTAACCCTTCCCAAAGAAAAAGGTTCACTCCTCAGCACTCTATTACCTAAAGGTTATATGGCAGATTCCCTACATTTATGTAATAAATATGTATCTGTGATCATCTGGAACACATGGGATGTTGGGGACAAAACTGTAGCTCCTCTATCCAGACTTTCCAACCCAAGGTTGGTCTGTAATATACTGGCTCATGAGGTCATTAGGTCTGACAGGAAGTTGGTGGCAGAGTACTCTTGGGACAAACTCAAGGCCTACATGATCTGGGGTATGCTAAGACTACTGAAAAACCTGCAGGTAGCACTCTGTGTTTGCATCCATTGCTTTGCTATATTGACTGTCTCACACACTTTTGAGTTAGCAGCCACATACTGTGTTAAATATAGACAAATTTACTGATGGATTCTTGTTGTGACGCCACCAGTGAGTCCACAAACGTTTACGGGCTGTATAGAGCCATTCTTTTTACAGATAACAATGGCCGTGTGGTTTCCTGTGTTTTTGTGCCACACAGCTGTCGTCTATTGTCTGGTAGCAATACACTTGGATCTTGTAGGGGCCCATCCAACATCCCATGGGCGTTGTGAAGGGAAAGAGCAACTGCACGGCGCCTTGTTTGATCTGCCATTGCATTTGTAGAATTTTGTCAAGGGTTTCTATGGTGAGACAATGCTGAAAAAAGCAACTAAACAGTGATTTCAGACATTATGTCACTGGTATAAAAATACTACATTATAAGTCGTTCATCCAGCCTTTAACCACTCCACTCTTTTGGGACAGTACCTGCTCGAATGGTCCTCTGTTACTATATGTTACGTATATTTTACCTGAAACATCTATAATTTCCCTTAGGATGAAAATATAAATACAAATGATTCATAGTTATTCTCTGAGTAGTGTTGATGTCGCTGAGGGACGCCTCTTTTATTTTATATTATTATTTTTCCTTATTTTTTTCTCTATATTTTGTTATCATGCACAGCTGCTCAGAGTGACCAGGGTTACATTCCACTACATATTGTATGTGTACAACTGTGTACGTGATGAATAAACCTCTTGAATCTTGAATCTCTGTGTAGTTCAGATACTCCCCGCATTACGATACTCCATGTTACAATATTTATATACAACGTAATACAAAAATACGATGCCTTTTCAGCTTACGATAGGTTTATCGGAACATAATTCCATCATAACCTGGGGAGAGGTTGTATATTTTACATTTCAATAGATAAATCTGAAAAAAGTCAACTTACAACCATTTCCAGCTAATATTGCAAAGTGAATCTACTATTACCTCTAGGAGTTTTGGAGCTACAGTGTCTATATGGGTTTATGTGTCAGGAGCATGGGAGGTAGACACGAACCTGCGTAGGGGAGCTGCAGCCTGGGGGCACTCTCAGGCTGGACACCAAAGCAGAGAGGCAGTACCAGTAGGAGCTGTATCATCAGACAGGACCCCTCGGGACATGGGGTCTGGGTTCTCCTGCCGACTCTCCTCCACAGTCCCACAATTCTCATGTCTTCCTCGAGTTTATGAGCCTCTCCTCTGTCACATCACCTCCTAGCCAGCAGCAGCAGCAGCATCAGATAGCAAAGTAAGGGGAAAAAAAGAGGCCCAGGTTAACAAACCAATAAGGAACGCGGACTGAACACGTTCCATTTTAGGGTTCATTTGTCGATTTCATCTGAGGAAGTAGACAGAATAAATGAACAAATCTCAGTCAAAGCATTCTGATAAGTAAATACCAGGAGATACAAAGCGATTTACTCATTGGCCAGTAATGAGACCTTAATCTTGAAGCACGATTTGATATGCTGCATAATGGATAGTTGTTCAAACTCCATCTGAGAGGCTGCATTCTTCATGATAATAGGGCTGCTGGGTGTTTTTTTGTCTGCTAAAATAGCTGAGGAGGCCGTGGATCATTTTCCAGAATAGCGACACGGGAGCGCTGACACGCGTCTTGTGTTTTAAGTGACTGCCAAAGTGCATGCATCCTCCCGGCTTCGAGAAATCTCGGGCGACATCACATACTCCTCAGAGGATGCCAAGTTCGGGTCGCGGTGTTTCATCTGAAAGCAGCAGCACGCAATACCCTGTGGGACATGGAGCTGAAAAATATAGAATTTTCGGCCCTGGACGGAAACCTGATATTGTCAGTAAACCAGTGTACAGTGTCTGCAAAACACACTTGTGACTAAACACAATGTTTGAAAGTATGTCAGTTTTTTCCCACAGAGGTCAAAAAATGTAGACAATTGTGTATTTTTAAATGTTTTACCACCCTTTTTCTTTTATGTGAAATAAAGAATAAGAATTGTTTGATTCTTTTTTTTTTTCTGGAAAAAACTTGTTTGCCTTGAAAAACTTTACTGCCCCATAAGTACAGTATCTCATGTTTTAAAACCTTGATCAATTCATCCAGTTTTACATTCAAAATGTATCTGATAGACCTCAGAGCTTTTGTGTTCACGAAGATATCTATCCATACGAAGCATTGGTTGAATTTTGTAGCAGTGCTCACACAAAGAGGAAATGGAGTATTTGCAGAAATAAAAAATTATCCATCCCGTTCCCAACTTATCCAGCATATGGGTCAACTCACACACCAAGGCCAAGGTTTGGACCCGGGATGTGTCAGGTGATAGTGCTACCCCTGGAATTCCACACGAAAAAACAGCTGGAAACTGTTAAATATACTTTCATATATAATACAGTTAAATTTCTGTTACCAAAATTTATTAAAATAATTTTTAAAGACAAATATATATCTTAATCCCATCCTGAGTACTTTTTGGACTACATCATCATTGGAACGTAGGCCTGGAGGTTATTAATTTAATTGAGGCTACAGAATCAGAAGAGGAAGACTTTCTATTAAATCCATAATAAATAACATCAAACAGTCAATCTTCTTGTAAAGGGAACTTAGAATGTTCTTACCTTACTAAAAACATATGTATAGGCCATACATCATGGACGTATTACCTTAAAATTTCTCCCCGGTAACTTGTTGAAGTGAAATTTCTTTACTAGGATTAATTTTTTGCCATGCAGTTATCAAATCCAGCAGGGAAAAAAATCGACTTAAATTTAGAGAATTATCATTTTTTTCTGCTATGCGGTGACTTTGATTTGTGTCAAATAGTGCATGGTTTTACTGATTGCTGAGGATTTTAGAAAGCCTTCCTGACATATGAGGTTTTAGAAAGCTATCACTTGGCAGCAAAAATAAACTTCTCTGGAGAGCTATAACTTGAAAGTTCAATATACCTTTGAATAGAAACGATTCTTTTTAGGTTAAGGCCCGGCCTTATCTGTGTTGTCCAATGGAAACTGTGGGAACATGTGGGTTTCTGGGAAAAAAATGGGAAAATGGTCCGGTGGTAAGAGGAAGCACTCGATATGAAGTCACTTCCAGATGGCAAGATTGTTAAGAAGGACGGGAAAAGAAGAAGCTGTGGGTCCAGGAAACAAGGGCCCTTACTCAGCTTCCCTGTGTAATTTGGTTATTTAATAAAAACCACAGCAGGATGAAAAAGACATTTTTTCATATCGGCTAATAAAGGTGTTATCTGATAGAATGGTTTGTCTTGTTCTGGAAAGCATTTGAATATGTCCCTGGAATACATGTATTTTCTCTTTGATCCAGCAAAATGCAAAAAAAAAGTCATAGCAAAATATCTGTTACAGGAAACTTTAACACGCCCATTTAATCATGCGGTTACCTCTACTGTCCAGCTTTATGAATTCATTACCTATTTCAAGTAGCTTTTTGATGGTCCTAAACTTCATCAGACTATACTGACAGAAAGATTGAAAAGTCCTCACAACTGCTCAGGTCACTAAAACAAAAGTACATTTTCAGTGCAACGATAACCGTGAACTAGGCTAGGACAATCAATAGTATCTAGTATTCCTGGAACTACATGAACTTTAAACATAAACTTGACTAAAAACATTTTCTTAAATCTAAAAAAGGTTTTCATAGCCTACAGCTTGTTCTCAGTCGCCTGCTTTTGATTAAAATTTTAGAGGAGTGAACAGCATTCTTTAACAATCTGAATCACTCGTGTTAATTAAGTTAGGGATGACAACATGCGGACCTGTTAGCTCACTGTCTCCCCCCACTCACCCCTCCTGAACCATGAACTGAGATCAGAGGCCACTTTGTGCAACATAGCTGTACAGAGAAGCATAGGTTGAATGCATCGGTTTTGTTTGTGTGAAATGAGCCGTCACACAGAGAGCCAGGAACACTGAAGCTAGCCAGGCAACAAACAGCAGGACAAGGACCTGGGAGGGTCCAACCAGCTTGGCCCTCTCTGGACGGTTCCGCAAAGGCCCCGTTTCATGTCAGTGGCGTGGTCTTTTACAACCTTCTGAAGATGGCTTCTAAAACACAGAGGGGGGTCACAGGTGTCACATTGTCACCCTTGCCTGCCTGGATACCGTTAGAGGCTTGACGATCGCCTCCCACATCTGTAGAGATACTTTCTGTGAAGCCTTGGGCACCATCTCTTTATACGATAATTAGCTGTCCAACCATCCAGCTGAAAATAATGCTTAGATGTCTATAAGTGACAGAAACTCAGACACTCAACAAATTTGTCCTATGCCTTTATTTTCTCAATGTAAAACTTCCCCATAAAATCCCTTTGAAGGCTGTGAAAATGGCCAGTTTGGGTCACACCATGTAACTGGCTTTATCAGAGCAGACCATATTGCAATAAGACATAGGCCAGCAATGTTTCACGAAAATGTAGACCAAGGCGCCAGCTAACCATCCTTCAGCAATGACATAAAAAGCAACAGCAAACAGACTCACAGTGGAAAAAAGTTCATTACGACTTTATCTCCTTTGATTTAAAGGCAATGAAATGAAGCAGAAAATTGGCCATCTGGCTGACTGGGGTCTAACACAGAACTATCCCCGACATGGATAGACAATTCCCCTTGACAGTTTTACGCTGTCAGGGTTGGGTGCTGGTTCACAGGCCGGGCGATAAGGAAGGAAGACCACAGGACAACAAAACGGACCCCTCTTCAGGTCCTCTTCCTGCTACAAGCAGTGTCACCACTCCCTATCTCTCACTGTCTCCAGTCTGGCTCAGATTTCTGCTTTGAAGTGGCCAGGCAGCTGTCCAAACCGCGTCTCGGTTGATCAGGGCTGGCAGAAACACTCTCTCTCTCCACGAGTCCGCTCCTGACCTCGCTGGCAGTGAGCGACGCCTCCCGGCATCAGCCCTATGCCCAGCGGAATGGAACATGCCCCCACTCACAGTGCCCAGCCAACCCACACATACCAGACAAGGAGCGCTGACAACTCCACAGATTCCTCTGTGGGCCCAGATACCAACATCTGCCTGTGGAGACTTTGAGGCAAGGGGTAAGCGTTGCAGGGGGCGTAGGGGAAAAAATCAAGATTTATAGCCCTCCCCCCCAAACACACGGCCTGTTTACGCTCCGCTGCCTCGAAAAGGCCTAGCACTTGCCATTAGCAAGAAATTGGATAGCTGGATGTTTTAAGTCACGTTTGAAGGGGTTTGTTACAACTTTATCTCTGTCTGTGATGGATAAGGACAGAGAAACAAACAAAAGCCAATGTCAAAGGAAAAAACCCTAGTCACATGGAATAAAACCCTAGTCACGTTGAATAAAACCCTAGTTACGTGGAATAAAACCCTAGTCACGTTGAATAAAACCCTAGTCACATTGAATAAAACCCTAGTCGCGTTGAATAAAACCCTAGTCACGTTGAATAAAACCCTAGTCACATTGAACAGTGAAAAGAGCTCAGGCCGTCATCCAGCCTTACAAAATCATGTCAAATTTTCAGTAGCTCTTCGGGTTATTTTCACAAGCTTCTGTTGGCTTTACGATATTTTGAACCTTTTCTGTTGGCTCTCCTGCTCTCCTGTGTCCTATTGATCCCAGTACAAAGCACTGTGCTCTCTTGGAAAGGAATACACACTTATAAATTTAGGTTCATTTAATTCCTGGCCCTAGAACTGACTCGGGCAAATTAGAAACGGCTATTGTGGCAAACTTTGCAAAACACTAAGAAAACACACCACATCTTCCTCAGATTTATAAGTATTTACTTTAACCCTTTCACGCTGTGATTAAGATGACATTTGTATTTAAATCTGGCGCTAGTTCATCTTCATGACAGCGGCGATGTAGATAATTATGCTGGTATAAATCAGAGCAGATTTACAAAAAAAGAAGGCTGCGGCGTGCCTGTCTGTCATGTGACTCGTCCTCAGGGGCGGAGCTCATCTAAACCAGCATTGGTAAACCCATATGTATATGTTTGCCATTGATAAATGAGAGACAAGCCAAACACTTCTGCGTAGCTATGACCCCGCGCGAATGGGAACCAAAACACTGGCCTCTTGCTGTGTTTATTATACTTTCGCAAGTGCTTATCATGGGATGGCTTCATTTGAAACATTTCTTGTGATGACAAAATGAACCAATAGTATTAAAGTACAGTAGAGTCTCGCTTATCCGACATAAACGGGCCGGCAGAATGTCGGATAAGCGAAAATGTCAGATAATGGGAGTTGTTAAGACAAAGCCTATTAAAAGTCAGACTATGTTATAATTTTACACATTACGAACCTAATAATCATGTTTTAGTGTAGACAGGCGCGCCACTGTACAGTCGGGGTAACTAATTAGCTGCGGTAGAGTCGGGAGCGACAAAAAATAGACTATGCTCACTACGCTCACTACGCTCATGCTCGCAACTTGCAATTCTTGTTCCCAACTGATGCGTTTTTTTGTTTTTTTTGTGGTGGGACATCGGATAATACGGAATGTCGGATAAGCGAGACTCTACTGTATCACTAATAATATTACGACACTGACAAGGCTGATTAAGCAAATGAACTGTTTATTGGTAATGAAAAGCTGAAATAATTTGCATATACACTGAGCATGTAAGCATCCACATACCCCAACCCCAATGGCAGAATGGTACAATACAAAGAGCAAGACAGAAACCTATCCATCCATCCATCCATCCATCCATCCAGTTTCTGTACCCCCTTGTCCTATGTAAGGTTGAACCTGCATGTGGAAACTGAAAGGAGAATGTTCCAGACACCTAAACCCATCCTCTTCTGCAGGCATTAGTCAGGTGGGGATCACATTAAATGAGCTTTATGCCGATGGACTCCAGACGCTTATTCATCGCCCATTTTTTATGCAAATTAGGCGTTCGCCTACAAATTTTAAAAGCAAAAACAAACAAAGCCTTAGCTTAAACCTGTGAATGCCAGGTCCTTTTAGTGAAATATATTAGATGGAATTAGCATTTGGAACCATGCATTACAGCAAGAAAATACCTTGTAATCACAGTAAAATGTTTTTATGTGCAAAAATTGTCAAAATTTATTGTAAATTTTAGGCCTACAGCAATTTATTTTAACAAAAAACGATATCACTCTGTAGTGCACCTTTTCGCCATTTTTTGTCAACACAAATTTTCATAATGACATGTTCTTACTCTGCATCAGTATAATTAATAGTGTGACTGATAGCCCGTATCCCAAAGAGCGCTTTCCTCACTGGCCTATAATGTAGCACATTGTGCTTTCATTTCGCCTTGGGGTCCATGGAGATTCCAGAATGGTAACCTAACCCTAACTCCCTTTCCCAAACAGTTTTTCCCTATCCTGTTTACACTGGTGTTGCACCGGTAAGAGAAGAACCCAAAACGGGCAGCTGATCATCCACCACGTACAGTATAACGGACCCAAGGAGCTGAATATTCGAGCAGGACATTCATGACAGTGCGTTCGGAGTTCTGGGGAGTCCCATGCAAAATGATGCGTGATATCGCCACAAAGACCTCTTGTGAAAGAGGGGTCATGCAGTCCCCAGCCCTGAGAGCTCACTATCATACAATCCCACATGTGATCCTGGCGTTTATTTTCCTGGACCATCTGGGAATCATAAGACAACGGCTTATGGCTGTACGGACCCATGGCTACGTTATCCATCAAGTACATATTCTCAGCAAGGTTACATTCCAATACCCGGCGCACGTCAAAGGGCCAAGCACTGCCTTTATATGTTTAAAAAGCAATTATCACTCAAAATGATTAAAGGAGAGACAGACTGTTTGAACACCAAGCCGGTCAAATAAATAACTGACCTTCCGCGGAGGAAGATATTCTTCACCGTGCCATCATTTACAATTTCAGTGATATTTATTTTACATGTGAGGTGACACAGCTGTGACAGATTAAACAAATGTAAATAAATTTGTTATGTATGTCATCCCTGTGATGGTCTGCCGATCACACGTGATTGTTGCCATAAATAATGATGATTACTGTTGTTTTGCTATTAGTTGTTCTATTGTTAATAACAACATGAACAGGAAATGAACAGGAAAGCTCTCAATAGTAGATGGACAATATATTGAATTTTTGTCTCCTTCCTTGGTATGGGTAGCCATAATTCCGTATTCCTGTTTCAAGCGAACAATACACAGCGGCCTGACCTTGCAAACCTTTGTCCCCCGTCCTCTGACTTCCTCACCCCCTCTCCAACGTTCAGGAAGGAGGTCCTAGCCTCACTAGGGATGTCAAACCGCGGGCCGGTCGTCAGCTCTGGCCACGTCTCATAACGTATTTCTGTGTGAACTCCACACGAGTAACCAGCAGAGAGAAGCCTGGCTCCTCGATTCGAGACTCCCGGTTTTACACCGTGGCGCTCCACTTGTGAAGGCAGCAAGTCCAGACTCACGGCTGGTTCGGCTTCTGTTTAGTCTCCGCGCTCATTGTTGAAAAGGGCAGCAGCTGGGCCGCAGCTCCTCTCTGACATGAACGTTTGTATTCGTGGTTTTGGATGCACTAAACAAGAAATGCACTGAAACATTGGCACAAACCACGTGGAAAAGATCCACAAAATGTCCATTATGACTTCTTTGCATTTTACTTCCTGCTTTCATATATGTTGACATTCTACCATAATTAACGCGTGTGTTTTCATACATTATTCATTGAGACCAAATAGCTTTCATACATTATCATATGAGACAATACAATGTGCGATTAATATATTTCCCATGTTCCAGAGCTCAATGACTTCATGAAACACAATACCTGTCGTTTCTGCATAGCATTAGTGCTGTCAGTGATTACTATAAACATACATAACACTCTACCATTACCTGGATTATAGAACACCCAGGAGTGTGTGATGACAGATGGACCTATTTCCATTTTGCAGACACGGGCGTTAAAGTCCAGCTTTACCAGTAGGCAAAAATATGTAGTGAGAATATATTTTAACCTTACCAACTCTTTGGAGAATTGTATAGTTTTCATTATAAGCTATACGTCATATCCTGTAGGAAAACTATCATCTATAACTCTGAAACTCTGAAATTGATTAAATATGTTTCATCCTGGTGGTTTCTATAACTCAATTCCATAAGACCTGCATAATGTAACATGGAACACATTCTCCTAATTGCTTTTCAGATTCGTCACAGATCCAGGCACATCGTGCAGTTAAGACTCTAAATTCTTTGTTTTCCCTCAGCACTCAGTAGCCACTTTACTAGGTTTATTAGGTTCACCTGCTCGTTAACACAAACAGCCTGCTCCTCAGGACGGAGAATCATGCAGCTGAAGCTGAATACATACAGCAGACAGACAGGGTGAAGAGGTTCAGTTGCTGTTTGCCTAAGATGCCAGTGATTTTCTGAATATGTTATTAATGTTGCCAGACATGGTAGTTCCAGCATCTCAGAAACAGCCACTCTCCTGGATTTTCACACACTATAGTGTCCAGTTCATGGCATTTCGGTGGCTGAAAAACACCTTGTTATTGCGAGAGGTCAGAGAATGGCGAGACTGGTGAAAGCTAACAGGAAGAACACAAATGCAAAAATAACAGCTCAATACAACAGCGGTCTACAGAATAGCTTCTGTGAACACACAACTCATCCACGCTTGAAGTGGTTCTGGAAGCAAAAGTGGGGCCTACCCGATACTAGCCATGTGTAACTAATATATATCTACTCAGTATATATATTACGCGTACCTGCGATACCATTTAGTTGGGTTTTGGCCGTGTAATATCATGCATGTGAACCAGTAAAGCAAACACTGCTTGATATAAAGAACTGCGTGTACCATTTCTGCAAAACCTGCTTTTAACAAATCTTTCTTTTCTGAAGCCTCCCTCTGCCACAAATGAAGCCCGAAAAAGAGGCCAGGGATTAGCCTTCAATTAAGCAAAGCCATTTCAGTGAGATCATCTACTCTGACTTTGTACCTAAGGGCACAAGGACCACTTCGACCTAAGGCGAGGATGAACTGAAATTAGGGGGTGAAAATGATCCCGGGCTAATTTGGGCAGAGTGGGCATTTGTCATTAACACAGTTCAACAGGTAATAATGGAGGTGAAGGATAGATTCATAATAGGATAGATTTTCCAGCCAAAATTGAAAGCTCTTGACTGGTACCTCCATCACTGAGGTGAGCTGCTGCAAACGTAGAGTAAAATAACTTCTTCAGTCCTCGGATTTAGATAGAACTGATAATCTGTCCACAAGGTTCTCTTTCAGCTGTTCTTTATGGCTTGAGGTAATTTTAGCTATAGTGAGGAATATAAAATTACGAGGCCATAAGTTTTGGCCAATAGTAGATTTGTGCACATTCATTTTGTAAAATCCACAATGTCATGCAATTGCTATAAATAGCGGGACACTCTAAGGAAGAAGAAAAAAAAAAAGAAATCTAAAAACACAAAGGTTCTCCTTGAAGCATAGGCTTCCATCTCTAGCTACACCTCACACATGGCGTATCTTGCTGTAGTCACACTTCTGGGTTTATCTTGGTTTCCCATGGCCCTGAAGAAATTCCATCCCCTGTGTTTATATTCATGGGGAAAGAGGAGGAAATGTTTGTTGTAGGGAAAGACACCAGGCAGCCCAGAAGCATTCGTGGAGATGTCCATCTGCCCTCACCCCCTCCAAAGGAAACGTTGGCCCATCCGTCAGTTGGTGACGCCCCGGCCGTGACGTGTGTCATAGCTGATTAGGGGGCCTTCAAAAATGGTGGGGAGTCAGGTATGCAGCCCTGGAACAGGAGCGGAAACGCCATGGCGACACGGTGACGTGGGACAGAGGGAGACGTGCCTTCTGTCTGGCGCCTTATCAATGGTGTGGCCATGGCTACCGTCCGCCCGGCTATCTTTGACGGCACCCCACTCCCCTGTTTATCACAGCCCCAGCGCCAGGAGGTCAAACACCACCCAGAGCTTGTGGTATGGAGGTGACTTTGCATCCATGGCCGCGCTTGCTGGACTGTACGGTATGTCTGACTGGGCTGCACTGTTTACCAGCGTCAGTACTTCTAGCTGTGCGTGTTGGACACGATGACAGCTCGGCCTTGATGACATCGTCACCTGGAGTCAAGGCTATAGGTTGTTTGTCTTGCTTAGCCAGAAAATTTAACAAACTCTATGGCTAATTGAGCGGCTTTGCAGGTAGATGTAATGGATGAGGTAAGGCTAGACCCGCAGCAAGAACACCGTGTGCCATGATGATCAGACATGACCATGGAGACCAGGAGTGGATTACCTTTTCTAGGGCCCTTAGGCTGATATGGCTACCCCTCCCAAGCCAGCTACTTGAGACACTTGTTGGAGCCAGGTGAGAAATGAGAAAGAATTTTAAAAGATGTAACGCCGATAATCTGCCAACTGAGATGTGAGTATGTGTATCTGGGGATGCTGCCCATAGAACTAGCTGACGCTCTGCTAGTGGACTGATCAGACGTTTCTGTTTCATTTTCCATCTTTCCCGTTATGCTAGCTGGGGGAGCTGATTTTGCCAGGGCCCTGGACTATAGTCTAGAATAGCCTATGAAGACCACCAGTCAGCAAAATGTTCAATAATCTCATACTACTTGCAAAATGTACTCATCCAAATTAGAGAAGACCTGTATAACCTAACAATCGCTGTAACCTAAGCAACCTCTGTAAGCTAAACAACTTCTGTAACCTCAGCAGTAGCCTAAAGAAATTGTCAAATGAGAAACCAGAGACGGGTTTTTAGAAGTCACTAGAAGTCACATCCATAAACCTGCTGCGCCCCCCTGACGCAAGCAACGGATCCTGGACCAGCCTACACTCTCTATAGGAAGGAAACGCATGACTTGGCAAGGCTGGGTGACTGCTGATGGTACAAAGATAACAGGCAATTAATTAAGGCAATGAAGGAAAAAATACAATGGGTTATTCAATTTTTATTTGTGTGTGGCTTCCTTGGCTGAAGGATTATGAAATTTTGAAGGAGACGGGATGTCAACCGTATGTAGGACACGGAGTAACCAAAGGACCAGATTAAAAGTGCCTAATACTTCAGCAAATGAAACCGGGATTTTAATGCCAGTCTAACGTCTCTGCAAATAAAAATATACTGTTTGTGTATTGTCTGCTGGCATATTTATTCATTTGTTTATAAACTAAAGGAAGATCACCATTTCATTGTACTATAAACACATGGCAATAAAACTTGACACTTATAAATGCAAAATGCTTAAATCATGGTATTTCATGAATTTTTTAAAAGTTTCACAAAAAAACGAACGTTTCCCATAGTCAACAGATTGATTTGTCTGTCAATAACAAGTGATATCATTGATGTACAAGTTTCTTTTTGTTTTTTTGTTTTATTGTTTAATAAGCTGGCTTTGCATTGCTTCTCTGCTGTGGGAAACCCATGTTGACAAAAAAAAACATTGTTTGGGAGGGCAGGAGTGGTGTTGCCAGGGAACCTGATTTCACACTTGGGCAGCATGCTGGTGCTGTTGATGGAACCCTGCCTAATCAGACCCCTCAGGCCAGCTAGACACACCCGGCGTCAGAGGACAAAGGGGCCGGGATAAAATACACACACAAATGCAACATCTGTCTGGTGGAGCTTGTGCGTTCTTTGACCATCCCTGCATGAAATAATGTTTCATCAGCTCTTATAATCCATTTTGAATTAGCATAATATGGGGAAAAATGTAGAAATGTTTACTTCTTGTCAGTTGTCTCTCTGACTGTCTTTGTCTTTACAAATGGCTTTAGGAAATGACTTTCTCTTTCTGTGGGAAAAAAATGATTTAAAAGCTATTCGTTATGAGGCCTGCCCACCCTAGGAGTGTGTACACACAAAGTTTAAAATGTAGTCTGTCATGGCTTGATATCCATGAGGGGGACAGCAGGGACATTCAGTTTGGGTGGTCTGTGTCGTCCCGTCTCTTTCTCTTGTCCCACACACACAGGAAACAGCAGGAGAGGGGGGTCAGAAAAAAACACATCTTAAACACAAGCAGACCAATAATTACAATACCCTATTCACGAAGGCGGCACTGTCCATTGTTCGCTAGCTAATGTTATTTCGCCTTCCTGTGTGTTTACTGGCCGAATTCCCTTAACAGAAGAGCACAGCACGCACACACGCACACACGCGCGCGCGCAGCGCACACATACACATACACATACACCATACCATAAGTAACCAAACAAAATGCGAGATATTCCGCATTTTTCATTTTTTAATTGCATTCACAGATCTTTCTGAGGACCTGAAAAATGGACCCCACAACGTCAAAATAACAGGTTTTGGTCCCCACAATGTAATATACACATAATCCACATGCGGGCGCGCACACACACACAGATACCAAACCCTACACAACACTGACATTCACACGCACATCAGGGGAAAAAAAGGTGGATTCCTGGGCTAATGGCAAATTACCTTGATATAACACAATGTATCTGGTAGACAAGCGCAATTATAAAGTCAGCACCTGTCAAGAAAATAGCCTTTCATGTCACACTTATCCCCAGGCAGTAAAATAAGCAGGGACACCTGCTAGACTTGAGGCTTAAAGGATTGTCTAAGTTCTCTTATAGCTTGGTTTACGTTATCTTACCCCCAAACGTCTGTGTTAAGCTTTACACACAATTTGGCATCTATGGCATCAGATCCTGGGATATGGTTCACTCCATTTACAGGATTTCTCATACCAATCAACTCAGTCACTTGCTTTGGGCCCCTGAACCTCAAAATGTGGATGGAGATTTCTATTGAAATATCCAAAATTACAAAAGAGCCAGCCCTAAAATTTGTATAGATAAAATGTAAAAATGTGTGCGGTATTTACCTAAAAAGACAGTTTTAGGCCCATGTTTATTCATTATAATAAAACCCCCTATAAATGATATTAAATAAATGCCAAAATCCAAGAAAAAAAAAACTTGGATTTCCATAAGACACAGGCACACAATGAAATATTCAAATGAAACAGTAATTGTTTCAGTACAAAACAGCCAAAAGAGGTCGTAATTTTACATTTTGGGGAGAGTGTCTTACTGGAACATTTCACGGTTGCACATTGAAACATTCAGACTTAACCACTGCACTACCTGCTGGCCCTTTGAGGACATTTCTTTTCTCAAATATCTTTCAGTGGTCACCAGGGCTCTGCAGCCATCAGAGCAGCGCCGAGAGACACACGTAGCTGGTGCCCTGACTCACGCCCCAGAGTGAACCCACCGTGGACCTGCTACACCAGAGTGAGGATAAGCAGGTCACTCGCTAAGCGGCAGGAACCTTAGGAAGGGTGTCAGTGTGACAGGAGGCCACAATCTGAGCCTGACCCCAGGGAAAAAGGGGGGAGGGGGTGAAGATCAGGAGTGCCTGGCGATGGCAGGAGGGTCCAGACAGGGCTCTGAGCCTCAGTCTGAAGCCTGCCAGTCCCTCTTGGTAAACGTAAATGATTAACAACAATAAACCAGGGCAGCTAGAGAAAACATTGCCCAGCTCTCACTCAATGCACTAGGGGCCTATTTGACACACGCATGGCCATTTACTAAGTCAGGAAGCATCCACATGTGGCAAATCTCTCTCTCTCTCTCTCTCTCTGTCTTTCCATTTCTCTCTCAATACTGCTTAGCCAAAACCTCTGTAAGGGAAATGAGAAGGAATCATTCATTATGCAACGGTAGGTCTGTATGTGAACTCTGTCCCCCAGAAGGCGTTTAAGTGAGAGCATGATCCTGCCTCCCTACAGCATCAGAGGGTCTTACGGCAGGACTAAACACATACATCCCTTTTACATAAATAACACAAACTGAGGACCTCAGATACATAAATCTGGGCTTTGCAAGCATGCAGTGTCGATGGTCCCAGAACTGAATAAATTTTCACATGTATATTACCCAATATTAAATTTGAACCAGTGAGGAAATAATTCCTTTTATGAGTGTGGAAGACAGTTTCTGCAACAGTACCATTTAAAAACTGTTGCTGTATGATATTTAAGTCATTTGTTATCTTAGCAATAAAGTACAAATATTTGTATGAGCAAAAACATATGAGGCCATAAGTAAAAGGGGATGATTTTTACCAATATATTTGACCCTTCTTGCTATTACTGCCTTCATTTTACTACTCAACTGACACATGGGGGTTTTGAAGTCTTACAAAAAAATTTTAAGCGAGGCAGTTAATAAAATAGATAAACAAAAAGGCAAGAGTACATCACCAGCAGTGTTAACACTCAAACTATATTACTGTTATGTGTTACTGCGGTTACCTCATACATAAAGGAAGAAAAAAAGACCGCGACTTATTTAATCGTCACTTTATCTCTGTGGAGTCATACAGTATGTAAATCTAGAAAGATACAGCATTGTTGATCTCCGAAACAGCCTTAGAGCTGCACAGCTGGGAGCAGCTTTGATTTATAACGACTGTTGTAAAGGATCCTCTTCCAGTGATTCATCGGATGTCTGCACATCACGCTGGTCGCAGCCCGTTTGCTGGGGGCCCCTCCGGTCGCCCAACACACAACTGATAAGATAAAGGGGAACTGCGGCACGATAAAGACGGAGCCCCTGGTTCAAGCAGGGCAGCCGGTTAAATTCAGACGTATGTTTAACTCTCATACGATCCTTGCCAGTGTAACCCTAATTTCTGGTAGCGTGTGCCAGTCTCTCCCTCGGGCTGTGGGTAGTAAGCGGGCTACAGTTTCTTCAATGATCGTCTTTAATAATCAGCAACACGGCAAAACAATACCTTCCAACTTTCCAGCCTTCCTCCAACTCTCTCTCTCTCTCCACCGGTCCCCTCTAAAACTGTCCCTTGTGTACCAGGGCAGATGGGAACTAATAATACGGTTAACCAAGAGAACATAGTGAACCTAAATGAAGCACAAGTAAATATAACCGAAATAATAAAGTGCTGTAACTGATAATAAATAAAATAATAATAATACTTATACTTAAATCTGATCATTCAACATAACGTTGTAAAATAGATATATATTAACCTTAATACAATTACTGCAAAATAAAATAATAATATATAACATAATATCAGTGGCATAATCCAAAAATAATGTGCACAGTAAGTAAGTACGGTTACACCAGAAAGAAGCTGCTTTCAAGACGCAAAGTCTCAGGGTCAGAAAGTAAATAGGGTTAGAATAAATGCACGGCGCTGATTGGCTTAACTGATGACCCAAGGGGCTCTTATAATAAATGTTAATTCAACCATCCATCCATTCCATGGTGTTTTCCATAACCACTTATCCAGGAAAGGTTATTCCCAAACTTCTCGTTCAGCACCCCAGGAAGTCCACCGGCAACACCACCAAAAACACGAGAATTCATCATTAAAAGGACCAACCTGTACAAGACACAGCAGGAGACAATCGCTGGAAACTTCCCCACTTTTCTTCCCGAGAGGAGGAGCAGGTCAGGGTACGATTGTCTCATCAGAAGAAGCGCGACATCTCTTACACACCGGAGTAAGCGCTAATGATGACAGAATGCCGCATTATTCATCTTCACCGTAATTAATCCCTTCTATTTTCTTTTCATCTTATCTTATTTGGCCAAATAATATAATCCTAATTGAACACATAGTATAACTAAATTCAGTAAAGGCAAACATAAAGGTGGATTATTTAATTCGTTTTGTGTGCCGAGGTCAAATAAGATTTCCAAGTTTCCTGAGCTGATTGCTGATCAACGGAAACTCGATTTTAAAGCCATAATTATACTCGAACAGCTCGGACGTAAGGAACTGCGCACTTACGGTCACCGGCGGAAACGTCAGAAAAGACGCGCACAGTCTGTGCAGAGGAATAAACTACATAACAGGAAAAGCGGAACAATGCACAGGATTTTAGTCATAGTACAACAGAGCGGGTCCCAGCCAGCATCTCCCTCTGTAGAGGAAACCCAACTAAAACTGTTGCACAAATCTATATTTTTTAAGTTTGTGCAATATGATATACTGCGTTCCATAATCATCATGTGTGAACACACACACGGCCAGTACCCCCCATATAAAGATTATAAAAAGGTGTAATGACATATAAGTTGAACAGACATACGCCACGTTTAAAAATTCTTATAAATAAAACTCAGAGGTGTTCGTCTTCTTGCTCCATCAAAATTGTGATTAGTGAAACCCGATGGTTTATGAAAGGTGAAACTAACAAGTGTTCACGTATTTCAAACTGTGGACTCGAGCCGGGTTGTCATATTGCATATAACACTGATCGTATATCTTGTGATGGACTAATTAAAACATTAAATTAATTTCTTTTTCAGTAGAATAACTGGTTTTCTATTACCTTTTTGGTGTATTTATATTGTTAGTACAAGGTGCAAAACAAAAGTAATCCATCAAGAAAACTATTCATCATAATTTCAGCTATACTTGGCTTCAGTATCAATTCGCCTGATTTACTATAAAGTTTTTCTTATTAGATGTTAATAATAATTAAGCGTTAATATTCCATGATTTTATATGATACAGCGTACTGTCTTCAATGACTGAGCAAATAATATTGCTATTGCGAAACGTCCATCATTTTGGGGAGCTGATGAAATTGATGACAACGCGGATTTATATAACGGCATTAGAACTTACCAGCCTCAGGTTTTGTTTTTGAGCCCCTCGAAAGCGGAATTCCACACAAAACAGGTACAGCACACTGACCCTAACACTTTCAGGAGACCGAGTAAGTCATAAATGTCCCACATCCCTCCCCATCTCCGTATAATAAACAAACTGAAAGCCACACCCCCGGGTAGTACTCCTTCACGCATGGTTAGGTCACTCAGTCAGCCTCGGCATCCCACTACAGCTCCACAAGTCCAGTACCTGTCGCCGTTCTCACTAAGATAAACTAATGATTTTTTTTTTCTAACGGGAAAACTACAACTATTCATTTAGGTATCCATCTATCCATTCATTTTCTCTTCAGTTTTCCGAGTAACGGATGATTCGGGTGGGCACAAAACAAGAAATTTAACTGTTTTATTTTTATCTGAAGTGGTAGAAGAAACAACCAATTAAGCAATTAATGTTAGTATGTGTAATTGAACAAGAAGTGTATTTATAGATTATCACGCCTCGGAGCACTAACACCGACTAACGTGAATTTTTAGGACTGTGGGGAAAGAAAACTAAGAAATAAAAACCAGAAAGGTGTTTATTTGTCATTCCTTCACACCTTGCGGATGTCATTTGATCAAAATCATAATTAAAACAGTTTGCTGTATGATAGGAGCTGGGGCGATTTTTAGGGACTCGATCTGTCCCTAAAGAAACACGGGACGCCCCCTACAATTACGTTTACCGAGCGGAGGGGGGGGCACAGAGGGAGGTCTCCCACGGTAAAAGCTGCTGAGCAGCGACGACGAGACGAATAGGAGGGTACGGGATAGATCGCTGAATGATAACTGAATAATTATTTTTCGTGGGTGGGGCTGAGAAAAAATGGGGGTGGAGGGGTGCTACAGCTCCCTAAACATGGCGTAGAAACGACTATGGAGTGGAGTATGTACCGAAATAAATTTATGCTGGAGGAATCCTGCACTTAATCTAATAAATGGCGAACACAATCTTATTCGTAACGGGTACCTAGATAAATCTGTGAGCATATTCTGACCTCCAAAAAGCTGCGTCGGAATGCGCGCACTTCAAGCCAGGGGAGTTTATAGCTATTGAAAAAAAATTCAAGGGCTAAGTCAAGTTTACCCAGGGATGGACTTCTTAAAAAAAATACTATGGGCTATAGTCCCGAGTGATCGGACCTAACGACGCCCATGCTTCAGGCACATCCTGCCATTGACGCAGAAACTTGAAAATACATAAAAATCCCGCTGGAACACGCTGGCCTGGAAAACATTTCAGGAATTTTCACAACAAACGATATTTTTAAAGCCATTTATTTGGCCATTTGTTTAGGATTTACTCACTATTTGCGTTGGACGCAGTACTTAGTCCCCCCCGATATTTTATATTTTTATTTATATATATATTATATATATATATATATATATATGTGTGTGTGTGTGTCTGTGTGTCTGTGTGTCTAGTAGACACACAGACTGATGATCTCTAACT
>JAODKC010000130.1:3433263-3455877 GCA_026777985.1 Mormyrops attenuatus | reverse complement strand
GAGTACTCTGTGACTGTGACTCTTTATACTCAACTGCTTGGTTGAAACAAAATCTTGGTCTGGATTTGGACTCTCTGGACCCAAAATCTCCACCTGTGACTTTCTGTGTGGTAAAATGCAAGCCCTCAGATAATCTTTCCTTTATGCATAGCTGCTTTATAAGGAAAGGAGTCACTCCTATTCAAGTTTTCTAGTCCTTGGTTTCAAATTATTCCTTCATGAGGAAAGTACACCACACTGAAGATAATCCTGAAATTGTCCCTGTTGATTCCATGTACAGTATTGTGAAAGAGGAACACCATGCTAGTCTAGAGGAAAGGAGAACTCAAAATAAGATCTCTTTTTTGTCCAGCCTATATCTCCTAGACATAACTGAGCTCAATTTAGCATCAATATGATATTTCAACCATTTTCTCATACTTCGTTTAGTTAGCTCCTGAGAAATGGTTTTCCTCTCGTCTCAGCCTGGTCTCATCTCAAAGGAACTCCTGCTTTTCTTGTGTTTCTCCTGTTATTCTCAAACTGGACAGAATCATTTATCTTAGATTGATTTATACTTTGTCTCCTTATTTCTCCTAAGGTGGGGTTTCGAAGAGACTGGTCAGAATTCAGTAATCTCCAAAGAAGAAGACCATTTATTTCTGATGAGACAAAGAAGACTGTTATGAGCAACAAAATTTTCCTCCAGGAAAGGTCTGCAGCCTGTCTTGCTATATATATTACAGGTCACTCCTATCCTATTCATATATTATTTTATATATATGATGTTTAATTAATCAGTTCCCTGAACTGTGATCACATTCAAGCAATGTAAACAGTAAACTGCAGACCCCTTTCTTCCTTTACAGGACAAAATGAAAGCAGACATACTTTCAAACTCACTATATTTAACTTTAAATTTTGACAAAATACTTTAACTCTCTTTCATGTCTTTTGTCCCTTTATTTTATATAATTTTGGTGACTTGCAGTAGGGGTAGGTTGACAGTTTATTTTTTTTATTTATTATTATTATTATTATTATTATTATTATTCAAAGTGATTTGTGTTGCACTGTGTTTGTAGGAAAAGTGCAATATAAATCAAGTCTGATTGATTGATGCTTTCGGCGAGCCATTTTACCAGAATGTTTACCAGAAAAATGCAGTTCAAGAAATCTCTAGGAAGCAACTATACTGATGGAAGTTACACCTCAGAGCTCAAGGATGTTTCCTCCATTAACGCCCGCAGGAAATTTTGTACCGTAAACGCTAATTGCACCAGCAACACATTCAACTTTTATGAAAAGCTTTTCCCCTTTCTGTATTCCTCCTTGGACAGTCTGGAGTTTCGTACAAGGTTCATAGACTTCTAGCTGTTCATGTGACTGAGTACACAGATGTTACAAATGCAAACTAACCGAGGATTCCTCCTAATTTGGTCTGGCGGGCATGTGTTTATTTTATGAATAACCCCATTCAAAGCCCAAGGGCTATTATAAACATCACAGTATTATTCATAGTAAACTGTATACCAAACACTCAGAGGTGGGTCTGGCACACATATTGTATTTTAAAAGCTAAAAGATTAAGAAAAGAATTATTAAATGATATTTCATAGCTTTTCTTACGTAAGAAATTGAGCTTCGGAAGGCAGCGAACTTTCAGCCTGAATATGTTTTAATTGATGTACATATTCATAATATCTGGAAAATTGCAAAAGTAATCGTTTGTTCAACTTCTGTTCGCTTTGCGTTTGTAGGCTACATGTTATAAAACAGGCTATTCCGTAATATTAACAGAACAGACGACTTCAAACAAAACATTATAAACTGCTATAAATGCTATAAACAATCTTTACTATATTCGTAAAGTTATTCGTAATATAGTAAACAATATTTACTATATGTACTATATACATATTAAAGATTTTTACTATTAGTTCGTTTGTATACAGAGGAGTTAGTTTAATACAATGTATGTTCAAGTTAACATGTCTAATTGTTGATAACATGCAGATTCAAAAGGTTTTCTTCCAGCGGGTAGATATATTGTGTAATGTTGACATTTTAGGGTGCTGATCCCAGTAAACATAAAAATAACCAAAGTACATAATAAAAATGGGGAAAAAGGCGAAAAATCTCACGGAGCAATACTGCGCTATCCAAAACAAAGGTTTAAATCATTTTGACATTGAACTTGCCTTTTCGGCTATAAGATGAATAAGATGCGCGCATCTTCTAATTTTTACAATCCGCCTGACTTGCTAAATATAAAAACCTCATCTTGTCCACTTCGAGTGTTGCACTAATGAGTATTATTAATTGTGGGCGTTTCTTTATCTTTCAAAAAAACATCGACTGGCGTGTAATAAGGCAGACGTACAGGTTTGATTTTAATACAAGTTTTTAGCAAGCATGAAATTATGCACGTCTCCTTGCATCAGTGTCGGATAACAAAACATATGCAACTCACCTAGGTCTTCGGCTTGGCCGTCCATGGGTCGATGTGAAAATAATAGTAGCTATTAATTCCGCCCCCAGTCTGCTTCTATGCAAACCCCCGCAGTAACATTCCTTGTCTTAACTCGGCTCCCCTTGAAATGTCAATAAGTTAGACAATAGGTCAAATTCAGCCACACCCGTCCACACGACCTCCAGCCTAACGGAGTGCTACCGTACACTAGACAGCCTGCAGTCTAAAGGAAATCCACGACTATTTATAATGTATAAGTGAAGTTCATCATGAGCCAGAAAAACATACGGAATTTTTAAATATGACCACACTGCTAAAAAGAGTCTTAATATAGGTGCTGAGCAGCCAAGTACAAAAAAACAGTACGATACAAAATACTCCTATCAGGTTTTCACCGAAGGATCGAATACCTGCTGGTTAATTTTATAATTAACACAGAAAGTCATATTTTGTATTACCGGATTTCATTTTACTTTCTTCACCCGTTTTAATTTTTGACTACTTCGAGTTACATGTTACACAGTTACAGGTGCATGTATATTAACAATAATTAGGTCTAACGCAAAACAACTAACAGATTGTGAGCCAAGCTTTACAGCGCAATTAATTTTATTCTGTATAGCCAATCGTCACAGACGCCCTTCCACAGCGAGATACAATGGGAACCGTTTTTAAAAAGAAACAAATATCCGAAAAATCTCCACAGACCAACAAGTAAATATTTGACTGTGGTTAAAGTGAACACAAGTAAATAAAAGATTAATAAACAGCAGTAAGAGAAAGAACTGGTTGACAAAGGGCCAAGGTTTTAGATATCTTAAGTCAAAACACTCCTTTATGCCAACCTAATAATTACTCCTATTGAGTCCCATAAATAGCCCATTGCTTTGTTTGTTTTTACCAAAATAATTAGACCTTTGTATAGCACAATATAAAAGAGGAAATGACCAGTGAATGTACATTGTGAGGCTCAGCTACTTACGTTCTTTCTTTTGTGATTTTTTTTTCCCATTCCTGGAGAATACTTGTACTCTATGTATGTATGACGCTTTGATAAAAAGACTAATAAAAACCATAAGATTTATGACAGAATAAAAAATAACCTATTATATCTGGATTTAAAAAATTAATATATCTGTTAAAAAAATATATCAGAGAAATGGCACAGAAGTTAGGGCAGTACCCTCACATTTCTGGGGTTGTGGGTTCAATTCCCAGCCTGTCTTTGTGTACGGAGATCACACATAGCTCTAGGAAAAAAAGTAAGAGTACGCTCTACGTTTAAAAAAAAATCTACATTTTTAAGTCCTGGTTTAAATCTGGTTCTGCTGGCAGTACACGATATTAAGGCGAAGCAGGAGACACTGTCAATAACCAAAAACCAGCCAGGTAGAGGGCGGAAGTGACTTTCTAATGCCCGAGACGACCGTCAACTTATCCGGCGGTGTCTCATATATTGGAGGATGACCTCAAGTGACCTTCAAAAAGAATGGGGAAACATTAAGTGGTGTGAAGAGCACATCTAGGTCAGTTTGTAACATGCTCCTAGAAGCAGGACTGAAGACCCAAAAAGCAAGGAAGAAGCCCTTCATCACTGAGAAGCCAGGAAGATCCAGGCTGGAGCTTGCAAAAAAAAAAAAAAAGTATATTTTGCACAGGTGCATACCCGTAAACTTAGAAATGAGTGAAACTGAAAATTTAGCGGTGGTCTCTTAATTTTTTTCCAGAGCTGTATTTGTGTGGGTTTTCTCCAAATACTCTGATATTCTTCTGCAGTCCAAAAACTTCCATCTTGGGTGATTGCATGTGTGTGTGTACCATTGTACACTACCTACATTCCATCAGTCACATAAACAGAATGTACTTAAAATAGATTGTCACCAATGGCAAGCAAAAACAAAACAAAAAAGGAAATAAAAAGCCCTACGGCTCTAAATGCGTTTAAGATTAGGAATGCATTGTGCCTTGTGTGCATGGTCAATTTGGCACAGAAATCGGCGTAACCATAATATACAGCACTGTGCAAAAGTCTTGGGCAGTCAAAGAAAATGATCTTTAAATGATCATGTTAGTGAGAAACTACGATATTATGTCTGTTAAGGTGTGCTAGCTTAGCCATTGTAACGCCTCTCCTACGTCTCCCCAGTATTTGCAGCAACCAATCAATTCATCCCATGTATTTTTGGACTCAACCTCACATGGCAAATAAGTACTTCACCGAGTAATCTAAGTAACTTAATTGATTAATTGAGCTGGTGGTGAAATTTAACAAATACATGGAATGGCTGGGGTGCCCCTTAGGAGAGGTCTGGGAACTGAAGCAGCGATCATCTAACCATCCAACTAGATATCAGTAATGTTTTGGAAAACAGAAGAACTGTGTTCTTTTTCGAGCAGATATACGCTTACTGTCCAGATAAATCGCCTTAAAAATTTTCTTTGACTGCCGAAGACTTCTGCTCAGTACTAGACATGTAACTTGTACAACTGCAAACCGTTGAGATTTCACCATGAGTTCAGGTTGACTCAAACCACACAGAGTCACGTTTCTTAAAATGCTGAAAGCCAGGAGCACTTCTAGAACATGAGATCTTTTCTTCACAAAATAGAGCAGCAGAGGCATTTCCCGGGATAGTCATCAGTGTGAACCCTGTGCTCCACCCCGTATACAAAGTAGATGTAGGTCTTTTCCTTCCAGCAGTAGTGCACCCGGGTGATGGGGATTAGCTCAATGGTCTGCTTCTAAATGCAAAAGAAAGATGCAAGAATGTGAGGAGGTCCTACGCATGTGCACCCATGCACGGATTCGGAAAATTATTTCTACTGAAATAATAAAATGTACTTTAAACCAAAGACCTGGCAGGCGAGAAACCATAGCGACAGAATTCTCATGTTTGTAGTGATTTTTTTTTTTTTTAATGATGATACTTTATTCACCATTTGTACAATCATGAGGAATTTTTTCATTTTCGCATATCCCACCTTACTTTCCTTTGACACATATACATATCGTTGCTGTCCGATGAAAAACACGTATCTCCAAAAATCGATTATTTCAGGAATGTGAAAGAACGCATTTTCTTGGAAAATACTTTACATAATAAACCTAAAGCAATGTAAGGAGACACCCTTAGCACCACAAATAAAAACAGATTATTGCACAGCTGTCAGTGAACTGTTCAATGTTTTAAATGTACTCATGGGGATTGTTGTCAGCAAATGCGGAGTTACGTGGTTTTCTTATGTGTTTCACGGGCATCTCCCTGAACACTACATTCACGGAACTCAGTAGGTTAACGACAGCTAGTTTAAATGTTTGGACATAATCAGTGTCCTATCATACAGTACATTTACCATCAGACAAAGCTCTTCTAATGAAACAGGTAGATGACTTCTTAAAGCATCTTTTGATTGGTCAATAAGACATCAAATGCCATCAGTAGACAGAGGAGAATCATTAAAAAGTGGACATACGAGGTTTTCATTGGACAGCGACAATAAATAGGTGAAAATGAAAGTTGCGGTGAGAGTGCAGGGTCAGCTATCCATCCAGCGGGGTTAGGGGCCCAATGGCGATGTGAGTACTTTGCCAACCATCACTGATGGAAAGCACATCAGTGATTTGGCAATGTGTGCATATTAATGGTTGTTACCTGTTGGAGGATACGGCCAGTGGAGCCAAACTGGGCCTGGTGTAGCGTTACAGCTTCGTTTGAAGCCCTGTTGATGTCGTTGTCCGGAAACCCAATAACAGGGTACACCTTGAAGATACAACATGGAAGCAGCCATCAGCGATCAACAGGAAGTACCACGTCTACCACAGCAACTCAATGCTACTAATCAGTGATGTTCCAGTTGCTCTGCTGAGGACAAGGCATTCCACACAGTGTCGGTGGGCTAACAGGCTAATCGTTTTTAGCATCTTAAAGTGATTATATGGGGGGAGAACAGGCTGTCATCTGGGAGCGCTAGGTCCCGTGATGCCGACACTGACTCGAAGATTAACATTTTGTCAGGCTAGTAGTTCAGATCAACGGATTAGTTAGATTTTTGTAGCTCTAAGATGAATGTCTATAGCTCATCTCACCAGAGGCTGAATGTCACTGAGCATCGTGTCCCCTGTGACTTGGCTGAGCTTTTCTGTCGGGAAGCCAGACTGCTTGTTTGCCACACTCTCATATACGTTGTTTTTCCTGAAGAACGTCACAAGGGAAAGTACCAGCCTTGTTAACAAGTCATTCTTACACAACAGATACAATATTAGCAGAGAATATCAGAAAGAAACACATTCACTTAGCAGTACAGTGGAGACCTGCTACCCACACAATCCACTGTTGTCTTTTTATAGAGCTGAGTGATGGTGAGGACCTACACAGCCGGAGAACAGACACTGCATATTTGATCAAAACTGAATTATGACTGAAGTTGGGTCTGTTTTATCTTGTGACAAAATATCTGTTCAATACTATGACGATTTTCAGATAACAGAATGTGAAAATTACAGTAACTACAAAATCCACACCAAACCAAAGCAAACCAGCCTTTTTCTCAGTTTCAGTGTCAGTGTAATTACTGGATTTTGCCTTTGTGGTTAAGTATACAGCATACTGTATTTTATTTTTTATTATGCGCTTTTAAAACATTTTTGTCACTGTTGTCAAGGGCAAAATGAGCCCCCAGTGCCAATCACAGCAATCAAAGTTTAGAGCGGAGACATAACCTATACAGTAAAAATATTTACGAATTCCGCCAAAACTCAATAACTTTGTAGATTGTTATATCTACCGCTATGGGAATTGACTGTTATTTTTCCTTTTATTTAAAAATGTGCAAACAGCCATCATGCTGTTTCTCTACATGCTGAGAATATGAAGAGGGCATTATCAAGCTGTCTATACCATTTCACCGTGAGCTTAAGGTAAGTGACGAGCTGTCGTTTTCCTTTGCAGGTTTTGCACATCTGGGCGCCAATTCCAGAACAGGAAGTGCATCTGCAATGAATAAATGAATGAATTAACAAATGAACAAAAAGAGACCACAGGGTTTTTAAAGGAATGAACGTATAAGATATTCCTTCTGAACAAGAGTAAAGCAGCCACAGTCTCACTTGACTCGGCCAGCACCAAGGCACTGAGAACACTGCTGTGTTGCTGAGTTGACTCTTCCCAGGCCACCACAAGACGAGCACTGTACCTGAAATCATATAACCAAGGATTTCAGGCTAATAATTAAAAAAATTTTAAAACTAAGAAAAAACAAAATTTAGCATGTTTTACTTACATATCCTGATGCCGTACATGTCGTACAAGCTATTCTACCCAGAGCCAAGCAGGATTCACAGCCCTACACGATTAAAATAGCAAAAAAAAACAAAAGCACAATGATGACTTGCACGCTTCGTCAATATTAATGCAAAAACTCAAAATTAAAGTTCAAAATGACCTAATTTTAAGACAGAAAAGTAAAAATCCTCCAGGTGAAGCAGGTTGAGGTGCTGGATTCAGCTGATTTTTACGAGCAGTACAAATCATTACGGACCTGTACTTTGCAACCTCAACTCAGAGACAGTCATGTGACAATCAAATGACAATCAACATGTTGTCCCTTTTAAAACTGGATATATAATGCCATAACCAGTAACTTCCTACAAAAAAAACGAACGCTTCACCATTACTTATTCAAAAACAGCAGTATTTTAAACAGCATTGCTTGGTTCTTAGCAATTTTTTAGCATAACCTTCTAAATAACTTTGAATTAGCCCGTTCATATGTCATATATTTTGATTAAATATTACATAAAAGAAAATGAACAAATAAATCAAGAGGCTTCCATACTTTTACAGTGGACGTGTAAGGGACACGGAGATCTTGTGATCCATTCTCAAAAAGAGTCGGAAATGAAACAGCGATATCCCACGGGCCTGGTGCATGTCCCATACCCCCGTCCACGATGCCACCTGACAGGAGAGAAGATGGATGAAATGAAGCACTCAGAAAAGGACAATGAAGGCCCAAATTCTTGCTAAGTTCTCTGAAGTGTTGGCATGACTTTTGGATTTGACGAGCCCAGTAAAACTCGTAACACTACTTCTGCATTTTAATTAAACAACACTGATGCTGGACTCCACTTGACCTAAAATATGATAAAATAAGAGAAGTTAAGATTAAAAATCAACTTTATTGATCCCAGGGGGAAATTCTTTCAAGATTTTACAATTTTTAAGAGCGGGTCAAAGAGATTCGCAGATTTCTTTAAAAATAAATATGGTTAATACTTATTTTTCTCCTTCCTAAAATATGAAAATTGATATTAAAAATGGTACTTCACCATTGTACGGCTCAGTGGCCCAGTCCATAGATCTGGTCTCGGTAAAGGTTACTAGTCGGTACTGAAAGCCAGATATCACATGCTTTGTTAGTGTACTGGTAATCCTTCTGCCATGACATTTCATTGTGATGTCAATCTCCCTAAAAGTCCATTTGGGAAATTTAATCTGCATCATGCAACATGAGGCATTACAATCCATTACACCTTGGTATCACTAAAGCAAGCTCACTATCTCTGTTTTCTGTCTTCTGACTTTCCTTCTTTCTTTCTTTCCCTTTTCCGCTGTTTCATGCACGATTCTGTATCAATGATGTAATAATTAGCTGCCACACACTATTGTCAAAGACCTTGGGCCGACTAAAAGGCATTATATGCGTATATAAATTAATTGAATTTATTTTAATAATTCTGAACAACCAAAAGCAGTTGCATTATTAAAGTGATTCACTCATGGGTAATAAAGCTGCTCGCCTACATGAACCTTCAAACCTTATTAATTATCGTAACTATCATCATCATCACATCCAATTCCTTCTTGCTGAAAAAAAAGTACTACTTACCCTATAGGTATTAAGGGGATGCATGTCCATTATGGACATTTGCTTAGCAGGGTTAGTACGGTAGCAGCACTTGCTGGACACATACTCCAGAAAAGCCTCCTTTGCCAGTTCTTCGCCAATAGAGGGAATCCTAAAAATAAAATGAGTTAGCTAGAAGATGTGGATGGCGACATATAGATACAACTAGCTCTCATCAAGCCTATATTGCTCTCCATGAGACACACATGCAGGTGAGAGCAAACTTGGGGGGGGGTCACTGCACAGGGTCAACCAGTGTGCAGTGCCCCCTGTGGCTGGGGGTCAACAGTGGCATCAGGCTACAGGCCCTGGGATACTAACTGGTGATCTTCTGATCACTTGCACAAAGCCACACACACTGCCACCCATGCGAGATCACGAAGCAGTGATTTAAAAAAATACCACTTCCTGCAGAAGTAAGATATCTTACATCCAACTGGTGTCAAGTCACATGGTGTCATGACCCTGTGCAATGACCCCCCCCCCAGCTCATACTTCCCTTTCTCACATGTTTCCCATTGCAGACGAGGGGACTTGACGTAAATTTGGCCATCAGGGCTTGTTGCAGATGACTGCGGTCGGTGTACATGTAGCCCAGATTTTTAAGTCTAGCAGAAACCTTGTGTGTCCTAGCGCATCGACCTTGCATGTGCAAGATAATTGAGTAGGTGTTTCCAGTAGGGGGCAAATCAGTGGTCAACAACGAAAGAGTAGATGAAGAATATTTGTTGTTGTAGTAGTTAGGGGAGGGTTGGAGATACCCACGTATCTAATTTTTTATACTGAGGTATACGTATTTTACATTATACTTTCATTATACTGAGGTATATGGTATTTTACAAAGCAGCACTAATCCAGCGTTTTGAAATCTTAAAATTCACCAGGTTGGGGGGGGGGGTGGTGCTAATTTGTCAACAGGGCTAATTTTGTCGGAAGGATTTCAAAATCCTGTAGTTTGCCTTATTACTGTAATACCGCCCAACGCCTTGACCAACAATTTTAAAACTGTTCTTAAAAGTTTACCCGTTTCACTACATCTGCCCCCTACTGGTCTGGTGGAGTATCACTGCTGTATGCATGCAGCGACCGCGACCACCCGCATCCGCAGTCAAATGTAGTACCAACACAAGCTACGGTGCAGACGACTGTCCCAACTCCAACAGCGCAAGAAATCGCATGCAGAAAACTGAAGTATGAACCAAGCCTTAGTCATTAAAACTTCAAACTCCAAGGCAATTATAATAAATACAGAAATGTTAGTTGCAGTGATAGAAAGTAAACTAAAGGAGGATTAAATCAAAAGTACAGTCAGAACACGTCTTGAGGGAAAACATTATGGTCTCCTTACTGCCAGGATCTATTCTGGCTTTCCGGAGAGGGTGCCTGAGGAAAATCCTGTGCGGGAGGTGGCACACCTGTGAGATGGTAGAGGGCAGAGTATTTAAGGTACAAATACCTCAAGGGCAGAGTTCACCCTTGAGGTAGGTACTGAAGATGAACCAGTGCAAGTAATTAACAAGGTCCATGAACTCACAACCCCCGCTGGCTCCAATCCCCTCATATCCTGGTACAACATCCATCATGTCCGCTGGTGGCGCTGATGCCCTCGGCTGACTTGGGGTGTCTGCTCTATAATAAGAATTATCTGGGATCGCATCTCCCGTGGCACCATCTTGGTCACTATGGAGACATAAAAAAATATGTTGTATGGGCTGCACGATAGCACATTGTGATATAATCGCAACAAATAATTGTAAAGTAATCAGGTTCTGGGTCCCAGATTTTGCCAGATTACTGTGTCCACTGCCAATTAGGATAATTCATATTTATCCACTTCGAACAGCAATGGTTGATTAACTTAAAGTTGTAGAATAACTGGTCATCTGTTAGGTGCGCTGTTTGTAACTACAGGATTTATATTTCGCAAAATCGATTTTGTGAGGCACGTGACACACGAGACACGCACTTTATCCCGCACGAGTTGCTAAATGAAAAGATTTGTACACAGTACAAATATATACAGAACCAACATCGTGAAAACGTTTAGTTATTAATCGCTGTCCATAGTTTCCCCTTTCGTAAAACTGAAAGCAACCAATCATGTGGCCGGGTCTGCTTAAACTAAAGAATTTGTAATAAAAAAATAAACCATTCAAATTACTTGTAACAAAACTATCCACAATAACAACGCCATGTTGCATCGCGATTTGTAAAGATTTGGACGCAGTCTTGCACAGCATTTGTCAAGAGAGGATATCAACCGAGAATTCGAAACCAGTCGCCGTACGGGAAGTAGGCCTAAAGTTGTTATAAAAAAACATTTTCACGATTTTAAATGTACGAATAATATCTGCGGAATCACCTTAGCAAATGGAGCTTGTCCATCCCGGCGGCGTGAAAACACGTCAAAATCCTTACTGCGTCGGTCACTTTAGCGTGGTTTCTTCGGAAAACGAAACTTTTCCTCCGGCAAAGAAACGATGTCACTGAGGCGGAGATTACAAAATAGTATGAAAATACTCTAGAGGCAGACCAGAGGTACTGCTCCTCCATACATAGGCTTGCAGGTTCGAATCCCCCTTGTGAGATGTGGATTGAAACCCCCACGTTATGCGGGTTTTCTCCTGCAGCTCTTAATTGCCGTTAGTATAGTGAATGTCTGTGCCCTTTGATGGAATAGTTGCCAGGCTTAGTAACGACCCACGCCTGTCCCTTGTCATGCCCTTGTTATCTGCATATTTAAGTGCCTGACCTTACTCTGTTTCTCGGTTGGTCATTGGATTTGCCTGTGTTCTGGACCCTAGTTAGTTTTCTGTGTTCCGTGTTTCCCTAAGTGTTAGGTTTACCCCCATTTACTCCTTATACCCTACATGGCTTTGTTTTTGCGACTCATGGTCCATTTATTTCCGGTGTGATTTGCATTTAGTTTCTAATAAAAACCTCTTTGTCTGTAAGCCGCACTGTGGATCATCCTTCCACCATGCCCTGCCATAACACATCGTCATTATAATTTTGATTTTACCCTAGCCTATATTGTCTATGAACTCTGTGATTAAGTTCATTCATAAGTTGATAAGATATTTAATGAATATTTCACAAATTCGGCCTTGCATCAACTTGCGTTCGCAACTGGGGAACTGGGGTCACCGGACGCAAGTCAATTTGGATTTATCTTGATAGATGTAAATGTGATCAGACGTGACTCAATCAGGCGTAGCTCGACATAAGACTTTATTGGTGTGCAGCCCATGTTCGGCATACAATAATCTAATTTTCACTCTACAGAAAAGCCAGTGGAGGTGGAATTAATGTCTAGCAATAATTCACAAAATGCAGAGAAGTGAAGAAACACTGAAGCCGACAGAATCACTCAATAAACAGTTTTATTTGTTGTTTTTTCATACAGTTACAGGCCAGGTACAAGAATACTTTGTCTCCTGACCATAAGTGAACTGTAATTACCTTTCATGAGGGTCATGTGTTTTATAATTACAGTGGTCAGTATTTGGTAATTTGATATCTACTATAATATCCAAACCAAAGTTTTGCATCTTAATATCCATCACATCTGTAATAATATAAAGAGGATTAAAGCTATAATATTTCTGAAAAGATATGTCATTAAACCATCAATAATAAAGAGAGGTGAGTACATTTATATTTTTCTACACTACTATACAGTACAACGTTCAAGTATACCATTATAATGTAATACTTGCATAAAATACAATAAATGCATAAAAATTAATGCACGTAGCATTACAGCACAATGTAGCAAGACATTGTTAAAGATAATGCAGTCACAATAATGCTTCCCATATTTAACTGTATTTCATCAGTATTTTTGACTGTAAACATATAATCACACATGAGGAGATTTTATTCAGAATGGTAGGTGTGATCAGTTATACAGAGCAGCAGGCTTTCTGCTCTACAGTATAGTGCAGCAGCAGGTGTCAGGGTAATCGCTGGTGTAGACCTTACGCTCATTCCCATACACGATGTACGTGTGCGGCCGCTCTTTCCACATGTATGTCACCTTTGTTATTGGAATGTATTCAATTGTTTGCCGCTGGAACAAAAGATGTTTCACAATTAATTCTGATATTCGGGGATTATATTCAAAGACAGCATCTAACAGGCAACTTTACTTTTAATATTGCAGTTTTATTATACGGTTGAAAAGACATGCTTGAATTCCAGCAAACATTAAAATGATGTTCCATTAGAATGATTTTGGATAAATATTTTTATTTAAGCACCGGTGTAAAGCTTATTTCTTAAGGAAACTTTTTTGTAAGTAAACAGTACACTCCGAATAACGATAAAAAGTACAGTATAGTAAATTCATAAACCAGTAACATAATAGCTTATTATCATTATCAAGCATTGTGGACAGTACATAATTACATGTGCTATACCTTTATATGACTGTTTACACCAACATCACCACAAACACATGAGTAATGCATTTTGCTGTGACGTCACTAGGTGATAGGAAATTTTTTAGCTCCATTATAACCTTATTGGACCACCATCATATATGTGGTTCATCGTTGACTAAAACGTTGTTATGCGACACATGACGGTATAGAATATACGGCAACACCTGCTTCAATTTTAAATGTTTTCGATTAGTCAAAATGGGCTACAAGCAATCTCTAATGCAAAGGGTTTAAATGTCTTCGGGGAATGGGCTTCCATGGTCGAGCAGCTGCATGCAAGCCGAGTGTAATGCCGAGCATTGGATGGAGTGGTGTCAAGCACGCGGCCACTGGACTCAGTGGAAATGTGTTCTGTGGAGTGACGAATCACACCTCTCTGTCTGGCAATCTGATGGATGAGTCTGGGTTTGGCGGATGCCAGGAGAACGTTACCTGCCTGACTGCATGGTGTCAACTGTAAAGTTCGGTGGAGGAGAGATAATGGTATGGGGTTGTTTTTCAGGGGTTGGGCTTGGCCCCTTAGTTCCAGTGAAGGGAACTCTTAATGCTTCAGCATACCAAGACATTTTGGATAACTCTATGCTTCACACTTTGTGGGAACAGTTTGGGGAAGGCCCTTTTCTGTTCGAGCATGACTGTGCCCCAGTGCACATAGCAACGTTCATAAAGACATGATCGGTGAGTTTGGTGTGGAAGATCTTGACTAGCCTGCACAGATCCCAGGCGCATAGGCAACTCTATATTGATGCCTATGGATTTAGAATGGGATGTCTTAAATTTATTTGTAGGTGCAATGGCCAGGAGTCCCAATACTTTTGTCCATATAGTGTATATTTAAGTTTAAATAAGCAACATTAATCCATCCCCATGAAGTAGAAAAATTAATTTAATCATCAAATAACAAATGTTATTGAATCATGCACCTTCTTGCCTTGCATGTATTGTGCAAGCATCATCTGGATAGTGATTCATTGAAGAAGCTGATAACACTATGAATACTTGTTGTCTCACAAGGTAAGATTGGCGACTCTATGATGCACTGTTGTATTGTAGCCAAGTCAACAATGTAGGTTTATAAGTCATATCAGTCATTCCCTGGATTAGTTTTTGACCATATTAATAAAGGCAACATCATTTATCCAACGTACATTAACTTGTTCAACCCGCGAACTCTAATTAAACTCTAATTAAAGGTGCGACTTCCCTGACCAGCTGTATCACTGACAACGAAGCCCCCCTTGACTTCACTGGAATTCTTTCTGGGCATACTCCTTGGCCATTTTGTGTAATACTTTTATTTAATCTTAACCTTTTTTTACTCACTGAAATTACAAAGTGCTATTTTCCTTTTGCAATATATTTTTCAGGAACAGAGGTGGAAATTTCAGGTCCAGAGAGTCCAAATCCAGACCAAGATTTTGTTTCAAACAAGCAGTTGAGTATAAAGAGTCACAGTCATAGAGTTTCTCAACTGGTTGGTTGAAACAAAATCTTGGTCTGGATTTGTACTCTCTGGATTTGAAATCTCCACCTCTGGTCAGAAATACATGACAAGGAAGTTTGATGTATTATATTATGATATATCTGATTCACTGCTACTATATGTAGTGACAGTCACTATATGTGATGATGAAGGAGCAAAATAAGATGTTATATCACTGTTGTTTTGTGTCTTTTGTACTGTTTAAACAACACGGGGTAGGCAAATTATCACACTATATTTGTATCATCCTGATTCACATGACCTAGAGCATTTCCCAGCAGGCCCTGCTCCAGCTATAGGATGTAGCATGGGCCTGAGGTGCCACTAATACCTAGTTTCCACCAACAGAGTCTTTTTATAAGCTGTATTTCTTCCTAGTCTGTGTGTGTACGTTTACTGTCATTTGCTGTTTTATTGCTGTCCTTTTAAGGATCGCGCAATAAAAGAGTCTGCTAAAACGTGAACTTTGCTGTCCACCTCCTGATCTCATCACCACTTTGAGTGTCACGGTATTTTATTCATTTTACCTGCGACAAGTTTATAATTAATTTTTAAACTGGGTCAGCGGATCGATCTTTCAATTTCCACAGAATACAAGTACAATGTTACATTATTCCACTAATAAGCTGGCAAGTTGTTTCACTGCCAGCACCAATAGTGATAGACAAAACTATATCGGTTATGAATTGAATTTTCCAGGTATGTGGATGATAGCCCATCCCACTTTCACTGATGTTAGGATTCCAAATTCTGAGACTAGCTTATCTGTGGTGCCATGCTGGAGCTATTTTTTTCTGGCCCAGGGCCAGTTTTCTGCAGTGGAAATGCCCAAAACAAGTTCCAGGCAGAGAAAAAGCCTGGCACCTCACTGTGCCCCTCCTCCCACCCCATTTCGGGATTTGAGTGTCTGTAAGCCATAGGCCATACCTGCTGGAGGATGCGAGCCGTTTGAGAGTACTGTGTCTGGTGCTCCCTCACTAAGCGTTCGGACTCCTGATTCAGCTGGGCGTCTGGGAATCCCATTACAGGGTACACCTGTGTGAGGCAGCCATTAAGGTCCTGCACATCTTCAAACAGTCACATGCCCGTTGAATGAACAATAGGCAGCAGATACTTTGCCATGAATGTCATTAAAGTTTTCGTTACCAGCAGTTTGGAGTCCTCTAGCAGTTTCTTTCCAGACACAGTACTGATGATGTCAGACTTCAAGCCGCTGGATTGTTCCATAGTATAGTCCGATTTATTGTTAGTCCTAAGTTAATCAAAAGTAATGAATGAATAATTCATACATTGCTCATGTATGAATGCTCATAGCACTGCTAGTATAAAAATCTAGCAACTGTCTTTATAATATTAATATGCTGTTAACATTCGTATTGTAAGAATATGTCAAACAGCTAAAGGTTTAATTTATATATTTTTACTAAGGCTGGGACTTTAACATGCTAATTTCGATTAATTAATTACAGAAAAAATAATTTATTCGCACTCTTCTGTCCTTGCTAATATGAGTGCGCAGTTGTTAGCTTGACAGATAGCTAACAGGCTCCTCCAATAAACATCCGGGAAGCAAATCTTGCAGTTTGAGATGTTTACTAAAAGAGGCACTGTGAAACTGAACACATAATACATGTATTACAACTCAAACAATACACAATAAACACTTTGCACTTACAAGCGGTTAAATTAACTAATGACTACCGGGATGCTGATATAACATTGTAATCCTGTGTTCTCCTGCGTTTGATTATTTCTCTCCGAGTCAAAAATCGGATGAAAACGTCACTAAAAACGTCACTTCCCGTCGGAAACATGCCTCTTTTATGACGTTGATGTCGGACAGAAATTTGTTGTCCGAGTTGCCCCTGTGTCGTCATTTCAACATGGTGGCTTACACAGTGAACAGTAATTCTATTTTATACATATTTAAAAATGTTTATTTTGTTAAATGTGGTCAATTTAGAGAATACCACATCATGATCGTAAACATTATCCTAGCATGCAATATCAGATTTTTACCAGACTTGTCAGTGTCTTTTGTTTGTTTGTAGTTTGTTTGCCTCTCGAAAAAAGAATATTACTATGGATCTACTAAAATATTTTGTAAAGCTTTTAATGTGGTTTGACTAGTTCATGTTTCTTGTTTGTCTGTCTCTCAGAAAAAATAACCTCACTCCAAATCTGCTCAAATATAAAGCAACAACACACACCGGCGTGTTCAAGGAGGCAGCCATGTTTGTTCCGAGATGTGGTAGCTCAGAAGGGAGATTGTTGGACGTGATGTCACTCACCTCGGAATTTCTGAGTTCCGAGAGATAATCGAACGCAGGATAAAAAATCCTATTGGCGCGCTAGCGCAACTAGCACTTCAGTGTTTATATTACCTTTTTCACAGATCACGAACCACTTAACAGCTTATCAGGTAAGTATTTAAGGTAAGTAATTATACCATTTTAGATGGTAGACATGGCACTTTATCTTGAACTGCTGGTCTGTTTATTTTTGGCCAGAGATACTTGAGGGAGTTTTTGACTGAAATGGGATTGGTTGGTTTTTCATAAACGTTTGAAAAATGGGAGCAGTTGTCAATCACTACTTTGGCATTTTTGGTCAAAATTTCCAGGGTTTAAGCTGAAAACAGTTTGCTCTGTGTTTTCTGTACTCATCTATTGGTCTGTGTAGTAGACTGATGGAAAAATAAACAAGATTTTGAAGTTTAAGCTTATGTATATTGATTCATTCATCAACCAAACTTAAATTTCTTATTTCTCGTGTCAAATATTGAAATGTGATTAAAATGTAATTAATTTAGATTAATTAAGCTTCAAATTAATTAGATTAATTTTTTAAATCAAGTCCCACCCCTAATTTTTTACACACACGCACACTTAAATATAGTACTGCATGTATATATTCGTATCTCTCTCTCACACACACACACACACACACACACACACACATAGATACGAACCACTTGACTTTCAAGTTGATGTAGACCACGAGTTTCCCCTTCCCTTTGCAGGTCTTACATTCCTGTGTTCCCTTCCCACTGCAATCCAAACACGTGCTGAAACACAGAGATAAGCACATCATTTGGTACTTGGTGGCTAAAGGGGCAGTATGCCATCCATCCATCCATCTTCCAACAGCTTGTCCCATGCAGGTTTGTGACAAGCCCTTGAAGCCATCCCGATCATCAGTAACAGCAGCGGTGCACCCTGCATGAAATACCAATATATTGCAGGGCACGTACACCCAAGTATACAGCATGGGCAATTTAGAGACACCAGTCAGCCTAATCTAATATCTGCAGGAGGAAACGGCATGGAGAGAAAATGCAATTACTCTACACAGAGAGCACAGGCTGAATTCAAACTGCTGGCTCTAGAGGCCATTGTGCAAAACAAGTGAAGTAATCACAGATCAGTTCCATTTATTTACCAATAAACCCCCTTCTTCCGAACACTGTCACTGTGTCCCTTGACCAAGTACTCAGTGAATGCTGGTGATGTTGTCCAGTATTTACCTCTCAGTTACACTGCTGTATCCGTCACTGGTGGAAGCTGGCTGAACATCAAGATGACACTGAACAGTAAAGAGAGATCATGACTACACAGTCCAAAAGGAACAAAAAATTACTTTTCCAAAGAACTCTGGCTGCCCTGAACATGAATTATCATCTAATGCTGCATTGTGACTGTGCATGAATTATGACATTACTACTGAATGCCGGAATGCTCTTACTTTTCCAGAGCCCTCACATTTGGAGCACTTTATTGTCCCTTTGGCATTACAGGTATCACAATCCTACAAACAAAAGAAGTACAATGTGAATATTTAATTTCCATTATCTGTTTTTCAGCATCTTATCGCCATTATCGGGATTATGTAACCAAAAGAAATGCTAAGTATATGAAATGTCTTAAAATTTTCATGCTTTACAAAGCCCTACCCTCCCTATACACAGGTTACAAACCCCTACCCTCCCTATACACAGCTTACGAACCCCTACACTGCCTATACACAGCTTATGAACCCCTACACTGCCTAAACACAGCTTTCAAACCCCTACACTGCCTATACACAGCTTACGAACCCCTGCACTGCCTATACACAGCTTATGAACCCCTACACTGCCTATACACAGCTTACGAACCCCTACACTGCCTATACACAGCTTATGAACCCCTACACTGCCTAAACACAGCTTTCGAAACCCTACACTGCCTATACACAGCTTACGAACCCCTACACTGCCTATACACAGCTTACGAACCCCTACACTGCCTAAACACAGCTTTCGAACCCCTACACTGCCTAAACACAGCTTTCGAACCCCTACACTGCCTATACACAGCTTACGAACCCCTGCACTGCCTATACACAGCTTACGAACCCCTGCACTGCCTATACACAGCTTATGAACCCCTGCACTGCCTATACACAGCTTATGAACACCTACACTGCCTAAACACAGCTTATGAACCCCTACACTGCCTATACACAGCTTACGATCCCCTACACTGCCTATACACAGCTTATGAACCCCTACACTGCCTATACACAGCTTATGAACCCCTACACTGCCTATACACAGCTTATGAACCCCTACACTGCCTAAACACAGCTTTCGAACCCCTACACTGCCTATACACAGCTTACGATCCCCTACACTGCCTATACACAGCTTACGAACCCCTACAATGCCTATACACAGCTTATGAACTCCACAAAACACCTACAGGCTGTCTGAAGCCATATGTTCTGCATATAATGCCATATGGTTCTCTTATAATCATAAACTCGGTAAAATTAATATGTACCTACAGATTAAATCTAAATACCATGAATACAAATTTCCACTTTCCTGCTCTAGTTCAGAATATCTGACAAGAACATGGTCCTTCACATCCTAAAGAATTATCACCTGCACTGAAAGGTACACTATTATCAACTCCACCACACTGCTGAGTGCAGCCATTTGTCCATGAATATACGGATACCTTGAGAGATGAACTGTTGGGAACCTTGATGTCTTTGGTGCTGTCTTTAAACATTTCTGGGGGCTGAGCAGGAATGTTCCAGGGAGTTGGTGCCATTTGAATGTGCATGTCGACTGGCTGACCTTATGGGAATGAATAGGAAAGTGACAGAGATGGTGACAAGGAGAATCCCGACACATAGAGCAAGACAGAACCAGTCGACAGCCGAACAAAAAGAAAAAGTGAAGTGTAATGAGAATGCGTAAGGTTACCAATTTACCTTCGATTCATAGAATTTCAACATTCAACACTGAAATGAATAATAATATCATGCAGGACAGCCCCAGGGAAAACCCAGGGGACACCGGAAGGATTATATCTCCCAGCTGGCTTGGGAACATTTAAGGATTCCCGAGAAGGAGCCAAAGTCAGTGATCTTATAAAAACAAATCTGGTCTGACCTGCTCAGTGTGCTGCCAGCACGGTAAATACGGCACGTCATAGCAGTATCAATGGTCATTCTAACACTGCAGTCCAAGGAAAAAACACAGCAACTATGTGGAGTCTTGCTCTGCTGTTACCAGTGTAAGGCTCCTGGCTCCACTCTGTAGATCTGGACTCTGTGAAGGTTTCCAGGCGGTACTGTAGGGGGCACACAAGGCACACCTCTGTCAGCAGGGCATTCTGTGGCCCAGAGTGATTCACAGCTGGTGGATTAGTATAGTATGCAGTTAGTAAGATTCTCTCAGCACTTCTGATGACACTGATGTCTACTAATAACTGTTTGCTTTTCTTTCCTTTTTAAATTAGTCATGACAGTGTTCCAGCCCTAAATAACTTCAAGATTCCTTAACTTGTTCTTGGAATAAGAAAAAGTAAATAAAAAAAAATCAACACACTTCTTGTGGTTCCTGTTTTTTTCCCATTTAGCATTTATACTGGGTACAAACATAATTCATTAACACTACTTGACAGGGCACAAATAATATGTATTAATTAACCTCAAACTAAGTCTTTGTTGCATACTGATCTCATGTTAATTCATCATTAATGAATCATGACGCATGTTTTATCTCAAGCAGTTATTATACTTGTTACTATATTAGTTAATTCTGCAAACCTTTGTGAACAACTGAAGGAACTACCGAAGGAACAAATTATGAATAACAGAAGTTAAATACGGATCTCATGTTTGTTCATCATTAATGAATCATGATGCGTCTTTCATCCCAAGCATTTACTATATTTGTTCCTATATCAGTTAATTCTATAAAACTTTGTGAACTACTGAAGGAACAAATCATGAATAACACAAATGAATCATAATCCATCTTTTTAATAGTGACTATATTTGTTTAATTGTACTTGAGTAGTAACTGAGTCAATACTATTTGTGCCCCGTCAAGTAAAACGTCACCCATGATTCGACTCTTTAGAGATTCACCCTGTAGGTGTTGAATGCTTTCATCTCACTGATATTGCCATCATTTGCAGGGCCTGAGCCATAACAGCAATGACCAGACACATAGTCCTTAAGGGCGCTGCGTGCCGCATCCTCAGTCAGTGGTGGGACACTGAAAAAAGAAAAAAAGAAGTATATAATGTGGCCTCCCCAGACAGAGATATACATGCAAAGCAGCAAGCTGTGAGCTGCTCTCACCTGCAGTCCACATAATGCGGCTCAGGCTGAGGGAATGGATTTGCAGGAATCGGAGGAGGAAGGAATCCACCTTTGATCAGATTAGGAGAACTTTATTGATCAGAGCAGCAAGTCATGTAAATGCACGGACATGAACGAAAAGTTAGTTCAAAACAGGCAAGGTGCAAAGACAGTACACGCAGTACACATAACTGGATTTTTGAGAAACACTTATTAATAAAAATCATACACACTGCTTGACAAATTACAGTAGCAGGAGAATGGGATATTGTGAAGAGTATTAGTTTTAATACATGTATAATATAATACATTTCCCTAACACTGTTCCCAGTCATACCAATGGACACTTTCTCATTATAACATATCAAATAACAATCAAATAAGTTTTTACTACATCAACATATGCACTCACTGGCCACTGTATTAGGTACACCTTCCTAGTTCCAGGTTGGACCCCCATTTCATGATATGAATCTCCCATTCCACTACATCCTATATGTGCTCTGTTGGATTGCAATCTGGTGACTGTGGAGGCCATTTGAGTACAGTGACCGCATTGTCATGTTCAAGAAACCAGGCTGAGATGATATGAGCTTTTTGACGATGTGTGTTATCCTGCTGGAAGTAGCCATTAGCTGGGTACACTTTGGTCATAAAGGGATGGACATGGTCAGCAACAATACTCA